>JAQGBY010001272.1:0-30937 GCA_034698785.1 Mycogona germanica
AAAATTCCGAAGGTGTTGGCCGGAATCGAAACCGCGATCACGGGCTAAGAGGCGAACGCGCTACCTCTCTGCCACTCAACACACCATGTTCTTGGTGTACGAAACGAGTTTTTAAAATTGTAGAACGAAATCGGCAGACACCCTTCATCGGTTCATAAACTGCAGTTAATGCGATAAAATTTCCCCGACTAGGACCATAAAGGAGTCCATCATAAATTGACATTCGGACTAGACTTCGACTTAGGGCATTTGGATTATAATCTCTGTTTAGGTTGGGTAAAAACAAAAAGCTACCCGGAACGCTCCATGGGTTTTGAGTCTGACTGGTGGTAGAGTTTCCATTGCGATAAATGAGCATATAAAACGACATTCTTTGTAATCAGTAAGGGACGAGAAAAATACTGAATGCGATTGATTTCAATAAATTTCCTAAATGAACAAAATCATTATGTATTAATTAAAATTATAATCGAATCATTTCCTTGGATAAGATGATTTAGTGATATGGTGTTGTCGTAATCCTTACAGATTTCATAAACAATTATGCTTTGGGGCTGCTGCCCAGCTTGCATTTCCAAATTACCTAAATTGGTCCACGTGATGTACATGGGCGTGCCGAGATCTTCGTGCAAATTTGGATTGTCCCACATGCAGCGCACCACCACGTTGCGCGCATCGGCCGAGACCCAGTTCTTTGGAGTCTGCCTGCCCTTGTTGATTGCTTCCGCTTTTAGACACAGTCCGGCTAGATGGGTGTGCACGCCAATTCGTATGCAATACCACAGCTGAAAGGACAAATTAATATTTGGTTAACCAAGTTAGCAACAGATATTCAGGTTTGAAAACGGTACACTTATTTACGTGTGCCGTTAATCTATATTATTGCAATCAAGAAAATCTTAAATATCTTTCTTATTAATATATCTAAAATAGATTATAATATTTATTTAGTGTTTTTTTGGCTTACTATTTTTTATCTGTGACAATAATTTTAAGAGCAATGAAGATATAAATTTCGCATTTGAAACTTAAAATAAAAATTGTATTGTAGTATTTGCGGCCTGAATCAAAAAATGTACTACTGAAATAATAATAAACATTTTTCGATCGCTTTTCAATGAGTTTCAGTTCTGACCCACACGTATAACATGGAATTTGCAACTCACCAAATTCCAGAACATGATTGGGTGTTTGTCGACGAACTCGGGCAACGCCAAACAGCTGTCTCCCTCATCGCCCAACACAGTCTCCAGCTCCTTGCGCAGCACGATTGGCGACAGATAGGGCAAGTTGATAGGTTCCAACACGTACACGGGCACCGGCAGCGTCTCAGTCCTGCCCGCGCCACCGTCCCCGGCGCACAGATCCGGGTTACTGGACGCGATGCTGGACGGCATGCTGCCCACCCGCAACGCCGAAAGCCGTCCAGCCTTGACAGTCTCGCTCAGAGGTGGGGCTGTCACGCCGTCAGCGACGTCACCGGCCTCAGATGAACAGTCTCCGGCAGCCGGCAGCGGCACTTCGGCTGTGGCTGGGTCGCTGCCATTGAGTAGGTCGTGAAGCGGATCCCGTTCTGAGCGCTTGAGCGGACTGGCGAGGGGACTACTGCTCGCGCTGGCAAGACTGCGGTTACTGTCGGGGGTAAGGTGGCGGTGCAAGTCCAGTGTGGTCGGAAAATCGGCGGTATGTCGTGCGTCCAGGCTGTCCGATGCCTTGCGTGATGGTGCCACCGACAGTAGTGACAATGACTTGGCGCTGTGCATGCTTTCGGTGGACTGGGCGTGCGAGAGCACGCCGTGGCTACTGGTCTCACTACGGTAATCCTGTTACCAAGAGAAAAATATTGACCATTAAATGTTGGTTTGTATTCGTGTCAGCGCCGACGAATGACAAGTGTTACAAACTCCATAATATCAAACTTATTATTTAATTAGAAGCTACCTGATGAAAAAATACATAGTTTAGAAGTTAATAATAAGTTTGATAAGCATGTACGCAGCGCTCAGGTACAAGAATTCCACAAAATATCTGATGTATTGTCATCCAAACTATTAACAAGTTTCCAGAGTCATGGACATTTTTGCAACATTTTGCTTCCTCTATCGTCTCCCATCAATCCAGAACATTGATCTAACCACGGTGAAACGAAAAAGTTCCATAGGCGAACAAACTATATTTGAGCAACTTGCCTTGACGATCACAGTAAGAAGTGGTACAATTTTTCGTTTACAAAACGGACAACTAGAAAAAATATTTAAACACAAGAATTAGTGACGCAAGTAGATCGATAACCCACTATTTACGTTTGTTTTTTTAAATGCAGAAAACTGTACTATCCACATCAAATTTACTAAAATGTTTTCTTTTGTCCCTAATCATAACTACATAATGTTTTTAAGGATAAGTCATACATGGTATTGAGATTGGATTCTTCAGGAGTCCAGTTAGCCATGATCTCCTCGTCGTAGAGAAGGGCCCGGCATTTGAGACACTTGGTGCAAGTGGTCATCTGAATCTCGAGCGCTGTCTTGACTGTTATTTTTGGCATCTCGGGCATGAGCGGGTAACTGGTGCCCACGTCGAAGAACGTGAAGCAGTCCGAATTTGACGTGCCAGGCTCCAGCACTTCGTCACGAGAAATAATAATAGTCACCTATTAACACCTTCACTTAAAACTTATGCGGAGGTTCACTTAATAAAATTAAACAATCAATCAATTGAAACATCAACCAATGAAATATGTCAAAAACTAAGAACAAATACAAAATTCACTTTTATTCGGACCATAGTCTCGAGTAAGGAAACAGAAACCCATGGCAAATATGTGTTGTGCCAATTTACGAAAATTAATTTCCAAAAATTTGGTTAATTTTTTCAGACAAGACAGGACAATAATGAAATTCTAAATTGGTGACTAATACAAAATAGCTGTATTTGGGTACCTGTGCTATGCGCTTGCGACTTAGGTAGATCCAGATTACTGTTACTGCCACGAGAATCCAGCAGATTCTCGTCCACCCGTCCCCTGTCTCCCTTCGAAACGCTTTTACTCAGATAGTCGACGCTACTACGTCGAGACGACGAGTTCCCGTTGCTGTCCTCATCGTCATCGTACAACAACTTCTTTTCCATCTCGAATGGTCGCGGAAGGTAGTTAACTTTGCTGGGAGTGTTGGGACCGGAGGGAAACCTGAAAAATAAAAATTGAGGGTCCAAATAGAGAAACACAAATGACAGCTGCTGAATTAATATCGCGCATAAAATCAAAATTTAAAAGGCTTCTTCAAAATTCAGCCTGTTTAAAACGTACTTAAAACTTCGTCATAGGTAAACAACATTATCGAGGCCATGTGAAAAGAAAAAAAATCTACCATTTTAACTTTTTTAAACGAACCAGTTAAATTTGCGAATAACAAGATGACCACTTACCTGGACGTCGAAATGGCTTCCTTGATTTCGCTCAACTTGGATGCGGCCACGGTCTTCCAGTTCTGAAAGCCAGTCGTCTGGAACCGAGTGGACATAATGGAAGACAGCTGGTTGAAGAGTGGCGAGGCGAGCACTCCGTCGGAGCCCAAGCTGGAGCGGCTGCCACTAACTGAACCATTATCGGCAGAGACAGCAGTACCAGTGTTGGGTAGCGTGTGGGAGCGGTGCATGCCAGAGCCTCCGCTGCCGCCGCTCTCAGCACCGTCAGACTCGTCCAACGTCGAGAAGTGACCGAGGCTGCCCTTCTTGGCCAGATGCCGGGGACTACTACTAAAGGTGGCACTCTTGGGAACACGGCCGCCGCCTGTACCGCTCACCATGAGACCTCCACGCAACGAGCGGCCCAGATTGACAGATCGCCGACTGGGTTCGTTGCGAAACAGCTCCGCGTTGAACAGTTCTCGTATGATGTGGCTCTCTGAGCCAACGGCGGCCGGCGACTCTTGCGCTCTCCCTGCGACAGTGGACACCAACGTGTCGGCATCGCGAGCACCGATCCTCATGCCATTGGCCATGGTCACCACGGGAGTGGAGCTAGTGGTGAATACACCCAGCGGATCGTTCTGCGTGACCGGGGTCATCTGTGGTGAAGTCACACTGCCGCTACCCGCGCTGCCTACGCTGCTGGTTCGACCGCCCTTGATGGGAATGGAGGGAGACTTGCGGACAAAGGGCGAGCCAGAATCGCCGTTGATGGGCGACGGACAAGCATCGTGGCTCTCCACCGACAAGGAGCGTGCCTTGGGTTCGGGCAGCCACCTGTTGGTTGATGCGGAGGGCGTAGACTCCTGCTGAGTGGGTGATGTGGTGGCCTCGTCCGCCACGGTGCCGTCCAGAGTGTCGGTGCTACCCTGGCTTAGGTGGGACAAGATGTGGGCGTCACTGGCGAACGAGCCGGAGCGCAGGAACTCTGCGCCCGAATCGCACTCCTGGCTGGCACCGCCGGGAGATGAGCCCCGCTCGATCGGCGACGGTTTGCCACTGGAGTTGCTGCGGGTGATACCCGAGGGTGGCGAGGAGGTAGACGAGGAGGTCGACGTCAGTTTAGAGGACTCTGTGTAGTCACATTGTCCGCTCGACGAGATCTTCTTTCGTCGCGACTTGGACTTGACAAAGTCCTTCCCGTCCTCCACGAACACGTCGTCGTACATTCCCTGCGCGGTCATTAGAATTCCCGCCACGCTGCTCACTGGAGGAGGGAGGAAAGAATATGAAAATAAATCTGCGTGCCCTATTTTCACTTTCGAAATGTACCGCACCTCTGTTTTACCGGGTTGCCCAATTCATCAAGAACCATATTTTTTTTCCAACGTCATGAACGATGTAGTTAACAAACAATATAAGTCCAAGATAACAAAAACTATGACGCGACGCGATCACTTCCCATTGTATAAATAATTTATGAGGGCCCTACTATTTCAATTGCAAAAATCTTGTTTGAGGCCGTGCAAAGAATTGAAATTATAAGTTATAGTTCATATAAAGAGCTCTCTAAAAATGATAGGTGAGCAAAGTTACAACTTCGAGCATTTTTGTGTGTGCTTTAAAAACACAAAACGTTTACTAGTTCGTTGATCACCCAATCGATTTATGCTTAATACAAATGTGAACAAGAAGCGTATCGAAACAAAGTCTCCGAAATATTTGTTAAGGTGGTCCACCAGCGTGTTCGCCCTAAAACACCCAGGAGGCTTAGTCATTTTGTAAAATAAAATTATCAGTAGCGGCTACAGTTGACCTACTACTGAGAGATTGACTAAGCACAGAAATAACTGCTGCTAACAAAGTATTTCAATATTAAATTAAAGAATAAATAACCTTAGAAATATACGCACACAGAATTTTAAAATAACATGGCGTTGTCATACCTTTCATCGAATTGAGTCCATTGAGGCTGGACACGTTACATCTGGAGTTGCACACAATGCTGCCCACCCTCAATCGAAAATCGTTGCACTCGCTGAAATCGACGCTATTCAGCTTGCGATTTTTCTGAACACCCTTGGTGGCTGTGAAAAAGAGAAGCAAACGCGAACGCATATTACATTTTGGTTTGGCCAAATGGTGGTCGGACTCCTATAAAAACACAAGAGATCGGACGACCGAGTAGGTGGTTTACCGGGTTCCTTGAGCCTAGTCTCCACCGTGACACCACCCTCTTCCACCTTCTCGTTGTCCGCACTCTCGCTGACCACTTGTGAGCCGCCGAAATTGATGCTGGACGTGCTCTTCTGCGTATCGTCTAAATTCATGGAGCTGTAGCCGACATCAGATTGTCCGCCTGGCACACACACAATTAAACCATTTACCACGTGTGGCCAATGCAATGCATAATTAATTAATAGTGGTTATTCTCGACCACGCCCGCTTGTTCAGAAAACATTTTTGTAATGTTTTAGTTAAAATAAAATATTTGATTATATATATAATCTGCCTGACAAGACCAATTTAGAAGCTGATGACAAAATGGTTGCTCAATCTGGTTATGCTTACGATGAAGTTTTCAAAATTCGCAACACAGTGATGAATGCTAGTACACATATTTTCAAAAAACGAAACACTAATGAAAATTTTAATTTGAAGAAAAAAATGAACGCAGAGGATTCCATTTCCACCCAACTGTTGCAATGAAAATATATTAAACGAACGTTAGCAGTACCTGTGCTGCCTCGGTCATCTTGCTTTGCCACATCAGAGCTCTCGTTTCCCTTGGCGCCTCCCTCCTCGGCTGTGCCACTCTCACAGCTGGTTCCGTCACTCTCCGAGTAGGTGGATGGCGGACGACATTTCATGCTCTGTCGGAACTGGGCCACTCCCAGTATCACGTTTCGCAATCGGTTCCACAGCATGTGTTTGCGTACATTGCCCGATGGCCACTTGCTCTCAAAAATAGCCTGAAAATTACGTCACGTATATTGTTATTACTAGGCACTAGTTGGTCAGAGGGAAAAAATGTGTAGTCAAGAAAAGTAATTAATAATTAAAATTTGGTAACCTTATTATAGTAGCCGTATGTTACAGCATTGAGTTGCATTTCGTGATGTTTCATATTTGTGTAGAGCTTGATGGCCAACAACGGTTCACCATACTGACCGCAAAGCTGCATGAGCACACGATAACAAACCTAAAAATACAAAATTGACTATTCAAACTACTGGGACGAGAATCTAGATTTGTATCCAATAAAAATGCTTAAAAAGGGATTTAATAACGAGACCGACAAACACGCACGAAGTAAGCAAAAACGAATCTGCAGACGGAAAAAAATAACTACCTCATCTAAAGGCTGCAGATGAGAAATGCGAGTTCTATGTAGAACGTCGAACGCACAATTCAAAGCGTCGCTCTTCTGTCGAACCTCTTTCACATAGGCGGGCAGATGGATAAACCACAAGCAATAGCAATACCGTTTCAAGCATCTGCACACGCGCAAAAAAAAAAACCGCAACAGTCAGCATTAGTCACTCTAATTTCAAATATACAATATTGCCAACCAAATTCAAACTGTGATCTGAAGTCAAAAAGGAAACTTTACTTACTTGACCCACTGTTTAGGACTTTCAGCCTGAGATTTCGCCAGCTGCAATTTACGCAATTGTTAATAAAAAATATTTACCATAATAATCCGAAAACAATTAGAAGACACCGGGGTATGTTATCACAAATGAGTAAGTTGGACACGAACTGAGAAACCGGTGACGAGAGTGAATTATCTAAAAACCCACATTTAATATTTCCGACTCTTGGTATAACGGGTCACAAAATAAATAAAATTAGATATGGAATGGCACTGAGGAACATTGGATATACGCGTGAAAACATCAAGATTTTAAATATCGATGGTCACGCGTTAAGATATAGTGGCAGACTGCGCCGAAAATACGATCGCCCAAGCTAGTTTTCGGAGATCCGTCCTTCATCTGGGGCTGGTCGCGGCGAAGTGCTCGTATCTCGTTTTCAGTTCGTGTCCAGAGGATTGCAACTTACTTATTTGTGTTACCATAATAATGTTGTCAAGATTATAATTAGAAAAGGAAATATTCAACTCACTTTTTGAGCGGTGCGTATCTCTTGCTTCGTTCTACGAGCCATGGGACTGCTGGGAGCAGGCGAGGCTCTATTGGACACGGATAGGAGGTTCCTCCGCTGTTTCTGTAGAAACAGGGCCGTATTGATTTCACCCAGCTTGTCGTACGAATAACTGGCGTTAACCGGCAGCCCCGTCGTATCGGGGAGCGGTACGAAAACAGTTCTGTCACTATATTAAATCATAAGAAAAAATATTAAAATAACATTCAATCGAAAACGAACAATATCTTATGGATGGGTACCACAGTTCTATACACAGCGTTGGTTCTTGTTTATTGAATCCCAGGGTACAAGCGACGGCAGGTTCAGAGGAATTACGGTGAGCGTTATAATCGCCTAGCTTAGCAATCTAATTGAAGGTGACACTTGAATTTCAAATTTAAAATGACTAACCTCTGTTGTGACTCATCGGGTTCGATTAGGCGCGCCTCCTTTCCGTCACCACCAAGGTCCACCTTTTCTGTGCATTCATCGAAGAAGGCCAGACAGGCGTCCTTGTCGGACACAAAGGAACGCTCTTCAATGAACCGAGTGAACATCTGCGTTTTCATGAGCAAATTGTAAAATCGGTGATATGTCTTTTCACGACTTTTCAAAAAACCTAAAGAAACAAAATATAAAATTTAAACAGGTGTTACAGATGGGGAAATCTGATTTTTTTAAAAGTTCACTGAAGTGAACAGCAACAGGAGTTTCTGTACCCCTCTTGGTGCTTAGGCACAGTGAGGGGCACATGTTCACCAGCACCACGGGATCGAATAATCGAAAGCCCGCGCCGGGAATCAAACCCGGGACCACCGAACCAGTCAGTCGCTAAACAAATTGCGCTACAACGAGTCATACTTAACTTATTAAGAAACAAATTGACTGGCAACTTGATTCGGAAAAAATACACTAGAGTGAAGCAACTGAACAGTGCTGGACCAGATAATAGGTCCAAATAATTAACAGCATCTAGTACCATGTATATCGAATAGAGAATTGGGATCCGTTGAGCCGATGGTTGGAGCATGGATGATGGGCATCAGATAAGATCGAAAACCTTTTAAGATGGTGGCCATGAACCGCAGGTACGCCTCTTGAATTTCAAGTTCGATCTTATTCTGAAATCGCGATTGAAAAATTATAATGTGTCAAAGACAAGAGCCTAAGAAATAACTAGTAACTGAGATTCAACACAATAACCGATTAAGATACCTCTTGCTTCATGACGTTGAATTCCCTGTCAATTGGCGCACCCTTGTTCGATTCGCCTTTCGAATGTTGAACGCTGACTAACGGCATAGACATGATCTTGTTATGCAGACCGATCAGGGTGTTTTTCAAGACACGCGCGGGCTTCTGATGGAAACACATAAATTTGTAACAGCGTTGGAACAAAGTCGCATCAAAGTTAAGACATATGACAAAAAAAAAGTAAAATGGGTACACATACTTTTGGCAGCAATTTGACATTGAGGAACTTTTTGTCATCACAGCTGCAAAACACGAAACACATATTAGTATATTCTATTCAATTCGAAATAGTCTCAACCGGTAAACTAGGCGAAACAAACGTACGAGGAGATAGAGCTAGTGTCCAAGTCCACGCAGAACACATCAGCGGGTGGATCGTACAAATCAAAGTACCTCGAATCGACACCTGCAGAAACAATTCCATTGAATATTGAAAGGAAAAACAAAGACAGCCGCTCAACTAGAAACAGCTAGATCTCGCAGACAATCAATCATCTGCCGACAATTGAGAGTTTTCATCAATGAGATATCTGCTTACCGACAATGAATGGCATTGGCGCGCATAGGACATCGGACAAGCCCAGAGGGCAGAGTGGGATGTATGGGCACGGCCAATGAAAGGGAAAAATGAGCTGAAACGAAAGAGAAAGACAAACAAATGATCGAACTAGGCCATCACCGAGGGAGGACGGACGTCATTTAGGGAAAAGCGAAGTCCAAGCTGGACTACTAACCATGGAGATAGCCTCTGCCACACTGGTGAGCACATCCGGTCGCAGAGAGTGCACGAGAATCTTCTGCTCGGTCAACGTGTATAGCAACAAGGTCATGCAGTTTTCGGCTCCAAGATTCTTCAAGAGTTCTTTGAAAGATGCGCCGCTGCAAAATAAAATGAACAAGAATCCACATTACGAGTTCAGTATTAAATTCAAAAGATTTTTAAACAAACTTCTATTATCTTATCAATACTCTGATTAGAGCATCTTGTGAAATGTTGACAGTTTTACAGCTGCAGGGATTCGAACATAGGGTCTATCGGTGCTCAAACAAACTAGGAAACTCGATTTCTCCACGCGATCATATACGCAACTCTATTTAATACAGATACGTAATGAATCACTTCCTGGCGTCAAGATAATTAAATCCACCGGGCATTTAGATCACTCGACTAGATAACCAAGAGACCAGAATGTAATAAAATAATCACCCATTAAGCAATCAAGAATTTAAAATATTTCTTTTAGTAAACTTACGAGAGGGGCAGGGGCGAATCTTCTGGCTGAGCAAGGGCAATAGTTTCTACGGCATCCAGCTAAAAGAGATAATTTTATTTAATACGCTGGACTGTCATTTTAACAATTCATTATATACAGGAGCCGAGAGTAGATGAAATACCTGAATTAATATCCGAGGCCTTTGAGGCGAAGGGAACGGAACCTCTAACATGAAATGTGAAATATACCTGGAAATATAAATGAACAATATTAAAGACAACCTCGAACAAGACTAAAAGACGTAAAGACTAAAGTAAATATCTAACAAGGATATAAAACCTAAATGTATTGTCAAATAGTAAAAGTTCAATCACAAAATCAAATTTATCTATTAGATAAGGCTTGAGATTCCATTCGAATATTCACCTTTCGATGGGAACAGAGTGTGGCCCGGTAATGGACATTCGATGCAGATAGCCAAGAAACTTCTGGAACGTGTCGAAAAACGGCCAGTGCGACAAGATGCACATGCATTTGTTGACTCGAATCGTCCTCGACGACTGATCCGATTTGTTACCCATGTCCAACTGGACCTTCTGTTCAGCAGTCAGGCTGTCCTCCGGACAGTTCTCGTAGAATGTGATGGCTGCACCATACACCTGGTTGGCGAAACAATGGATTAACGGAATCATTTACCAAATAGTTCCTAAATTTGCCTTACATCTTGTAATAACACTCAAATTACTTAAGACAAAATTTAGAAGGAATACATTATTAAAAAAATCACAATGACGCAAACCTTTTCCAGGGCATCGGACACAGTCACGGTCAAAACGAAAGTCGAGAACACTGGTTCGGGGCATTGTGCTTTGTGTGGCCAACACTCGACAGTGGCACCCATGGGCAAGCAAAACATGGGAACGGACTGGGGAAGCGGAAAATTACTGTGATCCTTGGATGGACATCGACCTAGCGTAGCTGGGAGTCAAAAGGTTTTGATCATGAGCATTTAAAGGATTTTTACTCGATGCACAAATACGACCACAACCACAGATAACAATAACAGAATTATATATATAAAAAACTCTGGTGGCCAACCTGGTTGGTAGGCTATCGAATTTGCTCTGTTCATTGACTTCTTGTAGCACAGGTAAACATCGGAACCCAGCTGTAAATTGTCGAAATATTGACATCAGAAACGATAAGAGCATTTTAACAAAATATGCATTCACATTTTTATTCTCATGTCTAATATTGCCTCAACTCACCATTCCCTTGTTGAGATTTTTTGGCAACATGAGAAATGTGTGTGGTGGAAGTTCGCCCTGAAACGGAAAATAACAAAAGTCTTAAGGATCAACTGAAATAATCCAATAATAATAATAGGATAATAATAATAGGTATGCGCAGATGTGTATTTCGGCCTGATTAAAAAAATCACTCGTGTATATATATATAGAAATCGGTTAATTTATTTAATTTTGGAACAGCTTCTTTGAACAATCATCTCCCCCCCATAGTATTCGTTAAATTCAATGAAACTTCCTTTATTAATATGTAAAGCATCCAGACACAACAGAACTGGCAAGCAATTAAATCGGTGCTAAAGCGACAAAACATCCAAAACCATTTTGCTTATTGCATCAGATCTCGTCTCATATAAAAGTTGCAAGCAAATAAGTGCATGTTGTGATGACATACGAGTACTTTTCTTTTTTTTTAACCGTACGATTTGGCAAAGCTCACGCTACTTGCGTCATTCGGGAAGTCTAGTTAATTTGACAGCAGTCAAAGTCACGCTTTTCCCGTGCAATGTAAGCGTCAAAAAATTGTTTGGCCGGGAGCCAAGAGTTAATTTAATCAGACCACGTTTGGCAGGCCGTGCACAATAAACCTCCAACTTTTTTCTATTTTTTGGAACAATTCCAATTAGATCAGAAACAACTATAGACGGTCGTGACAAATCATCCAAAGAGGGAGATCGTAACACAAGTAAACAGTGGCGCCACAAACAGAGCGCACGTCCCAGGATATATCCCCCAAGCTGTCGGCCAATAATAGCCACCAGCCTGGTGCCGCCGCCTAGCAGCAAGGACAGACACGCTAGTCACGAGGAATAAACGCGACTCCAAAATAGACCCCCACCAAGTTCAAGCTCAGCAAACCACGCGTTCGGCATTCGTAGAATATTTGAGCGCCCGCATTCAGCCCGATACCATTAAGTGAGAAATGTTGGAAGAGATCCTACGTAAGATCAAACTCTAAATTACGGCCACAACAGGTGCCACGCAAAGCTCATGAATAAAATTAATAAATTTCCACATAGCGTTTAACAGCGACCATACGTCTACCGAATCAGACTTGGCTCGCGCCAGTAGGATCCTCCTGCATGTGTTCACAAAGAACCGGATATACATTTAAAAAACTTGTTTTTTTAGAGACCATTCTGGATCTTGTATTATTGCTGTCTTCGATATCTTGTCAACGTCTTATTTTTTTTTGAACGACTCAAAATCAGTTTAGGTCACGACCTTCAAAGCCAATTAAAGCTTGAAACTGTTCAGAAGTGTTTAAAAATCTTGTTTTAGTAACACAAATATTTTAAGTTCATTCAAGGATGGCATTAAGTTTGCCCAGTTTGGTTAGAAAAGATTGGTAGCTTAAAAGGTTAAAAGGGGCCGATAAAATTAAGTGACTTCTGGTGATCTTGCCACTTTTATAGCGACCCTAGTAACACGAATCCCGGGCCATTTAATCATACAACGAAAACATTAATTAGACACTTTAAAAATGTCCTGATTAATTTATCCAAAAACATCACCCACGCCACATGACAGCACAAGGTACTACAATGTTCAAATACGCCAGCAGATTATACAAAAGAGAAATCTTATAACTCAAAATAAATGACCAGTGGAATTAACTTGACATTTGGCACGAAAAATACTTTGTGCCAAACAACTGACAAGGAGTACGCTCACCTTGTTAAGCAGGATGATACAGATATCGGTGACGACAAGCGTGTTGCACGGATCCGTGTCCGAAGCTCGACGGTAGGTGATGTAAGTGTGGGAGCCACTATTGTTAACGTTGGCCTGACGTCCGCTCGGCGTTGTCGTAACTACGGTAACGTCGGGCAAAACTCGCTCCTTGCCATCGTAATAAACGCTGGGTGCGGCCAAAAAATAAAAACGTTCCAGGACATAATTTAAAATCAAGTTCAAGAAATGCTATTCCTTAACAACTGCTCTAAAATCCCATGTTCAAATCCACGATTCCCCTTACACTTAAATATATGAACTTTTATAACCCTTTTCCAGTCTCTTTTAGAAACACAAACGGTGCCTTATTTTAATTAAATGATTGGTTAACTCCAGGCGAACCTTCTCGGTTCTAATTTATTCTGTCCAGCACTTTAAAATACTACTTTTCCCTAGTCATTTTTTAATACGCAACTCGAGTTATAGGAAAATCAAATTATAGAAAATGGCTTGTTGGTACGACCAGATGTAGCACAGTTAGATTGGGCTTGTGTCAAGGCGATCCCGGGTTCGATTCCCGACGCGGGCATAACACATTCAGCTTACTTGAATGCATTTATTTATGACAATGTGTCTCAAAAATATTGTAAGACTGATGGATTGTCCTGCAAGGATATTGTCAAATAACTGTCCTAGAAACAGCACAAGCAATAATAATTGCTCACCCGATATCGACAAGCGGCGGCTTGTCTCTGCCCCTCCGGTAGCAGAGAAAGACATTAGGACTTCGGATGCTTCCATGGTTGAGGTTGGCTGGCAATCCGGTGGGGGTGGTGGCCAGAAGCGTGAAGCCATCGGGCACGCTTTCGCTGGCCGGAAAGATGACGGCGACATCGGTGATGGGCGCCTGGTTGTGCGTAGACTTTAGGCTGGCGCCGTCACGAGAGAAGTCTTCCAGTGGCTTAGGGTTCTCCGGTAGGCCGGCGATCACGAAGTAGTCGGCTACTCGTCGGTCGTCCATTATCGTTTACCTGTAGGGGAAAAAAACAGATTCTCAAAATTTCAATTGACGACATACTATGTTTCAGTGTTACGGTTATTAATTATTATGTTACGGCTTTGAGATATTCCCAAAGAAGACAAGTGGAATCGGCAATTGTGTGTCAGATACACTATGAATAAAGTATGATAGATCTTTCTCGATATATGATCCGCGGACAAAAGGCGAATAACTGTGCGGAAAATCTGCCGAATTTAGCAGCTAATTTAAAATCATCATTTAGTGAGATCCCCCCCCCTCTAGTATTCGAATCCCGATTGGCTGGAATATAATATAAACGATTGGAGGGAGGAATAAATTATTATTCAAGTTTATTAAACAATTATTAAACAACGATGTAATTAATCTACCTGATGTGTATAACTGATACTTTCTTCAACTGGAAGAACGATGTTGTTGATGATGTTTGGATGCTTTCATGCAACTTTTTACGAATAAACTGACACTAAACTGTCAACTGTCGATTTAAAATAATGCGGTTCGATCACTGACTTTTTCTATGCTCCTTTATCTTGAGTGTACATTTATTGTCGAGTGCCTAGAACTCTGGTCTTTTTGTTTAACTTATGGCGATTTGGTCACTGTTTGACTTGGCGTTGTAAATGTGTCAAGAGGAAATCATACAATTTAATCTAGCAATGACTGAATTTTGCATATTGCTCGGTGAATAGATGTTGAGTCATGCGGTAGATAACGCAGTCCTGTTGCATACTATATTAATTCTTCTTTCCAGATGTACGAATCAGCAGCACTAAAAAAGTGTCAACCCGTTCTAAATTGATAAGAAATGTTTTATGGTTAAGGCACATTTTGCTAAACAGCGCTACAGATAGTCACTGTATGCTCAAAGCTTACAATTGCAGAACCCAGATAGTGTAAGATGATGATCCTAGTGAATATGACGGATAAAAACATTTTGAAATAACTCTTTTAAGAATTCGTTCAATCCATGGGTGGGTATCCATGGGTATCTCCATTCTTGGAACAACCAAGACGATTCATACCAAATTATTCACTTCACACAAAATTCAATAATATATGGCGAATCCAATGACAAATTAAGAGGCTATCAAAATAATAAGCGAGATTTGTGAATGACCTCATAAGAATTTCCCTTCTGCTTAATGAAAATCCGATAAACAATTTGCACCGACCACAAATGCACGTGGTTCGAATATTTAAATCCAAAAATCACAATCGTAACTCAAAGGAGTCTTACCACAGTACAGACGTTCAGGGTACGTGTATTTTTTAGCATAAACGAGACTTCTTCCAATAAATTAAAGATTGTAAACATTGTGACAAACCAGTGCTTACATGACGGTGAGAAATACCGATATTAACTGTAAAATGCTATCCTGATGCAGTCACATGCTCCAAGTACGAACGACGATTATAATAGACAAAGGCGCCCAGTCAGCTGCTGTCAACCCATCTGGGAGTAAAGTTTATTATCCTCACTATGACATCCAATGTTATGAAAGCCAGGGAGTGGGGCGAAGAGTGATTCCGCGTCGATTTGAATCGGAGACTCATCAGCAGGTGCGACTTGACTTTCCGCTAAAAGCAAAACGATTTCTCATTTTCGCTCGAAATAAATCAGGGCACGAGTGATACGTCAGATAACTGAGACAGGGCGTAGAACCACAATGACGCAAATGGACAATGCCTTCCTTATTCAATGAACAAAGTTTCGTAAATTAGCCAGCGCGTCCTTGGAATTGAAGAGGCGACTCGAGACAACAATGTCAGTCATCAACAGAGAAGACGGAGATTCCGGAATATGAAATGAACACATTACTGTCAACTGTCTGTACGAATACTTTTTTTTTCGACCAATAAAACACACAATCAGCCTGGATTCATTGAAGGCTAATGTCTGAAGAGCGATTTCCAGTGGGCAAAACGAGCAATGTGCATTACAGAAGGAAGGCAGATAAGAGCGTTCGACACACAACTATGCAGATTACTAAATAGACCCTACAACTTGATCGTGCGTAGAAAGGCCTCCGGTAGTAAAGGGTCTGATGAGTTTTTAAATTGGCTAAATACCACTACAGCTGTACTCTCTCCGGCCGTGGAAGACAATTTAATTATCTGCAACCGATCAAAGTAGGCCTACCGACTGACCCACAAAAACACCTCTCAGGCGGAACGCAGGCACACGGAGACAGATAAGAGGGTCCGCACGGAAAGTAAAAGGCCAATTTCAAATTTCAACACGCGATAAAGTATTTTCAAGTACAAATAGAAACTTAACTGTTTGCCCCCCGTATTACTAGAAATAAAAACCAAACTGTTAAAATAAAAATGGTGCATTTGGAAAACGAAACTTATGCAAATTGGAAAGAAATAGCAAATAAAAAATGGGGGTCACTGTTGAATTATTTTTTTTAATTTGAATTCATTTGAATGGCGAAAATAAATTTTCTAGAGTTACACATGCAGCTCTTATCTATTGTACTGCACAGTAGGTAATAATCGAACAGGTTCGACAACTAAAATGCGTTATTAGCATAAGGATCATCCTAAGAGTAGGGACGACCTAGAGTGCTAGTCAAAAGAGTAATAAATGCCAAGGCCGCAGAACATAACCTAAAATTATTTGCGATCCAATGTGCTGCTGAAACAATATAAGTTTTCCGGCAGAATTGACGTTTATCAAAACGTAATCCTGTAGCCAATAGGAAGAGGGAGTCCTAAACCTGTTGGAAAGTTTTCACAGAAAGTTCGGGTCAAAATTCTATGAACAAATTCAGTGTAATTCTATGGTCCATGATTATCAAATAACGATTTCACTAAACAATTTAACAATAAAAACAAGATAATTTACAATTTGAGTTTTTACCGTTCCAAGAGAAACCAGGGAAAGTTCGCCCACCCTGAATCCTGACCAAAACACCACCTCCTCTTCCACTCAGAAAAGCAAACGACCGACATTGCAGCACCAAGCACGGTCGAGACAGTTTGTGCCCACGGAAGATACAACGGAAAAATGGTAATTAAATTTACAAAATATTCGACGGCGCTTTTACTGACACACTGTATAGGTTGCAAAGATTGACACTTGCACTTTCCACAATGCATGATCTCATTGTGATTGTGAGAGAAGGAAGCCAACACACAGTCTGCTGTGACGGAACAAACTCTGAACATGAAGAATGGAAAGTTGTGAATTACCAGCCAAGATTTGTGTTGTGTTTTGATAAGGTCAGCCGCTGAAGGAAGAAGGAAGAAATGAAGGAAAGAAGCCGATCACATTACGGCACAGTTACTAGCTCGAGCCGAACAATTCCTGTACATGTTCCGAGTGCAAACTCACTGGCAAAAAAATGATACGGCCACAGGTCTAGAGTTCGACAGAAAGTGACACGCTTACGCAAACCACGGGGTCACATTCTCGTCAGCAGCCAGATACAGCGATTGGTTTATCGAACGTTTCGAAAGTCCACAGCAAGTTACATCTTTTTAGAAGAAAATAATTACACATTGGAACAAAATGTGATTGAAGTTGGAGCAGAAACCCTTACAGTTTTCGGAAATCGCCATAATGCCACGGCGCAGCGACAATTATATCTAAATCTAAAAAAAAGATAGTGCTAAATTTTTAAATTTGAATCTCTTTATGAAAGTGACAGACAAAAAAACCAACGGAGCACTGGCTGTTAATGAAAGACACTTATAAGAAGGAAACTTTTGGCAGTTTATGTCGGAGATACATGGGCAACCATTTTAAGAAAATAATGTCAGGAAATCAACTGATTTGAACTTCTAGAATCAGTTAGAATCGAATGAACCCTGGTACGGAAAAGAATCGCCGACTTCATTACTAGTAAAGTGTAATCTGGTACTATTTCTGACTGGTTATCAAGATAAAAAAAAATTGTCAAGTGCATGTGCATTGGGGTCTGCTGTAGCATTGCATTTGCTCATATGGTTATATACAGATATACCACATAAGCTTGGTTCATGAGATGGCATGAAACCAGCCAGTACTCGATTGATCGACCATCAAACCGATCTGACTTGGATAAATGAATGGATAATGGGTGTGGTTAAAAGAGCGCGTTGCTCAATATATGTTCGACAACTGGAAGGCGTGGTCAACTAGACGAAAGACTGCAAAAATGCACCAAACCATAATAAAAAGGTAGGCGAGATGTTTCAAGACGCCCAAATGATTTTTTTGTTCTACATAAGATATTGTTTGAATGTTGGTCAACAATGCTTGTCTCAAAATTGAGGCAGGATGTAGATGGTGTCAACGAATTTCGCTGCCCAGACAGCGCTGGTCTTCGCTCAGTGCACCATTTGGTAAACTAAGGTAGCTTCTTGTCTCCGACTTTGTTAATGATTATGTCATGAATAAAGCATTTTTTTTGTTAAAGAAATATTTTACAATGGTTTGTTTGTTGTCTCTATGGTCGGTTAGTCTGAGTTGGGAAGGGGCAGCCTGGCACGCGCCAAGAAATGGAAATTTCATCAGCTAACAATATCTGCTGTTCCTTGAGTCAGCAAGCAACAATCAGCACTATCACAACTGCTCAATTTGCATTAAATCCAAGTTCCAATTAATGAATTTTGTAAGGACCTGTATAATTGATTCTGCTGACTAGGTCCAGATATAAGTGGACAACCACTTTTTAACTTTCCACTGGCCATAGAAAGTAAATCATAATAAACAAAAACATTTAACAATCTACCAATCCTAACAATAAATATCCATATCTGCATCTACCAAACAATTACCAATTAGTAACCAAATCCAACACCAAAGTCCTTCCAAAGCAGTGACACAACGCAAACGTGACTATTGTAGTTTACCTGCGGTTGCGCCCTAGAACAATATACTAGCGGGGGTCAATGCCATTTTAGCAAGAACCATCCAGGTTTTCCCATCAGCTGTTTGTTCCGAATAGGCCCTTCAGTGAAGTATATTGTACTTTTAACATAAAGGCGCGCCGATGACAGGTCGATCTAGCTTTCTTTGACAGGAATTCCCCATCGGCGAAAGCCTATTTGGGTTTATAGATCCCAAGTTGGCGGTTCATGCGGCGAATGTTTAGACCATTGCTCATGTGCATGCTACGTAGAAGTTATTTTATGGGAATAATGATCGATTATCGTTGGATTATCAAATTGAAGTAGATCAATAATCACTAAGCAAAATCGCTGTCTACCAAATACATATCAATGATCCAAAGCAATCTAGGTCCAACATTGCACAGCGTGTCTGGCCTTTACGTAGAAATATTAACAATTGTATTACCGCGACATCACGTCAGGACTGCGGGGCAAGTCAAGGAAACGGGTGATTTGGCCCTTCAACATTAACGTCCGGTCCAGGGCCTAGGACCAAATGAGTTAGACTGACCTATGCCTATAAGTTGATCCTTACGTCGCAACAAATTGGCTAGGCCTAATTGGTTCAGACACCGTATTTCACACCTTTTCGTGTTACCGGCGTTTCCTTTGCCGCAATTGGTTCGTCGATCAAGACGACAGGTCAACAATAAAATGACATGAGATATTGTACATGGCTTTGCGGACGGCCAAGATCATCTCTCTCCCACCACCTCACCGTATTTAGCCCTAGGGCTGACCTGACCTAGGCCTAACGCTAACGTCAGGCTTTGCTACAACAAAGTGCGCTTCCACTTGCGGAATACGCTTCATTTACTGTTGAATGGGGTGGGTGGAAGTCTCGATAAATGATCAAAACTTAGTCTTACCCGATTAATTTATCCGATTTCGTTCTTTCAAGCCACAAGCCGACATTTTCGCGATAAATCACTACGACATCTCAGCTACCCGCATTATCACATATAGAAAAATTCATGCAGCCAACCTACTTACGCCGAGAATCAGTCCTCAATTTATAATTTTCTGAGCCGATAAAACACGATCTTCATCGTATAACCAGGCAAATTTGATTAGTTAATGATTCATTAATTAATGATAAACATGTCATCATATTAACTTGTTAACAAAACCCAGTTTAAATATTTATTAAGTATTTCACATTATTTTCTTCTGATAAAAAATCAATCGGGCAACAGTCTCAGGTTTACACAAAGCATGCCCATCTGGAATGCATACGAGTGCGTTTATCTTTTGGTCGAAGTTCATTGAAGCATTACTGACAAAAAGAGCGCTACATTTTAACAGCACCCTTGCATAATCTGGATCAATTATTAAAGGTATACAAATACAAAATCTTAAAAATTAAGCGCCAAAAACTTGACCACTAAACTCGAAAGATAATCAAAGCAAAAATTGTTCAAAATCCTCAGAATTTATTTCCTGCTTTTCTTATAAATTGTCAAGGGCAGTAATTTGTTAATCGCTTTGCATGAAAACACAAAAAAATATCAAAAATAATGAGAATAGGACGTCCAGAATAATAAATAACAAGTTGTGCGTGGGACAGCGCCGGACGAAAAAAGTTTGTCGCAGACTCTAAAGTCTTCTTTCGTCCGTCGCTGTCCCGGGCACAGCTTGCTATTTATTACACGAAAAATATTGATATATTCATTTTTTCGTTTCGGTGGTCACGGGTTCGATTCCCGGCGCGGGCTCTCGAAAATTTCGATCCCGGGGTACTGGTCGTTCCCCCTCGCACAGTGCCTAAGCACCATGAGGGGGACGTAACGCTTGTAGTGCGGTTGACTACAGTTGATTGGAGAAAAAAAAATATTCGAAAAGATAAAATTGTTTTATTTGAAACTTTTTATTTTTATTAAATAGATAAAACACTTTCATTTCATGATGTGCAAGCTGTTTTACTGGCGCAAACAATTGAGCTTCCAATTCACACTAGTTCTTAGCGTCGGCGGTGATAAAAATTGGTTATCTGAAAATAAATATGCGGAATTAAAACTATGAACAAATTTGCAAAAATGTTGCGCTAAGAAAAACCGATAGTATCTGAAACTTACAATCCTCTGGAATTGGTCTACTTGGTGTTTGACATTTCAAATCAGCCGTAATACTATTAGAAGTTGACAATGGCCCCGTCTATTTTGAAAAAGATACGATATTGATACATTACAAGGTTCACCGAAAATCACTATTTCGATGGTAAATAAGATGCAGGATATTTGAATTCGAAACGCTTACTCGAATCTCATTAAGGTTGTTATTTTCCACGGGAAGCCAAATCTCGGATTTGCAGCTGACCATGTATCGAATTAGCGCTTCGAGCTCAGCTTGCAAATTTGTGGCTTGGCCATCGTAGTCGTGCAAGACGAGTGATTTGTTTAAATCGACACACTCTTCTGGAAACGCAAAGTAAAATTAAAAAAATTAAATCAGCCAGTACAAGCACATCATTTTCAGAAAAACTCAAATTAATCGATTCTAGGTAAACTCGCTTGCCTTTAATCGCGTCAGTCTGCGCAACTATCTTGGTCAGGGATTCCAGAAGCGCAATATCTTCAAATTGACTGCCCTCCTTTAGAGTAACCTTCTTTTTCTCCTGCTTCCTCTTTTGTCTGTTTGTGCGTCTAAAATCATACAACCCCAGATTCGATTTTAACAGTTGAATTCAGACAGACTTACAACCTAGTTCGATATTTACAGGCGGCAACTTACGTGGTAAACCTCGAAGAAGTCGCTCCGCTTCTAGTTGATCGCGTGAAACCTGTAACGGTGCTGGAATCCATGAACAGATCAGAATCTTGGAGGTTGCCATCGTCTGATAAATAGAAAATAATTATCCTGTAAAATTATTACGCCATCAAGATATTGAATCGAGAACATAAAATGAGTATACCACTTTGAATATTCCAAGAAGCAAAATATCTTTAATGGTTAACAGAATAAAAACAATATTTTTTATAATCAACTTTCAAATAATAACTTCCATTTTAATAAATTTGATTTGTGTTTAGTCACCCAATTTGCGTACCGTTTTGCTCGGTTGACTGCTTCTGTTGCTGTTGTTCTCTTACCAACGCCAGCCTTTTTTGGTAACGGACGAAAGTGTTCTTCAGGCTGACCAGAGTTGACATCAAGTTAGAATAATGGTTCAGCAAGGCGGGAAGCAGATGACTCTCAGATATGTCCAAACGCTGATACTTATTTATCTAGAAAAGCGACCGTAAATCAGAATTCCTTCAGCATTTAACTTGCAGCAAATTATTGGCAATTTCATTTTCGGATAAAAATATGTTGAAATAATTCAACAAAGTTCAAATTTTTAGAATTACCAATAGCCAAGCCACTTCCCAATGCTGTCCTTCCACTAGAGCTGCGATACTCTCTTCAGGATCCTGCAAGAAAATACATAATAGTCTCGAATCAAGAAATACTAACAAATATACTAAAACTGTGCAACAATATAAGCAAAATAATAAAGCTTTTCTTTTTTTAAAAATTCCAATCAACTGTCGTCAACCACACTACAAGCGTTACGTACCCTCATGGTGCTTAGGCACTATGAGAGATGCTCGACAAGTACCCCGGGATCGAAATTTTCGAGAGCCCGCGCCGGGAATCGAACCCGGGACCGCCGAGCAAGTCAGTCGCTAAACCAACTGGGCTACGACGAGTCGTACATACGAAGTTATACGATATTTTTCGCTTACCAGGGCATAGATTTCGAGAACATGGGCAGCTTCGCTATAATTTTGATTGTCCTTTAAACAATCTGAAAAAAACAAATAATTTTATAAAATTCAAAGTAGTCGCAGTTGGGCTAGAATGTGGTATCGACAATACTAGTCAAAACAGTTCTTACCAGAAAATCTTCTAGCAATCTGGATGATCTTTTCCTTGGGGTATTTCAGTTTGTATGCAATGCTCAAACCCTGTTTCCAGTTGCAGGATTTTTGGAACGCCTGCAAGGCCTTGTCAAACTTGGCCCCCTTGGCAAACATGAGCCCGGCTTCATCATAATTTTGCTTTCCCGCCAAAAAGTCTCCATACAGCTCAGCAATATCCTACAATGTTTAAACTCACAATTAACTTGAGAAATCAACATCTACAGAAAAGGGGAAAAAACTAGACTTACTTGGTACTGCTTCGTGTTCTTGGGAAATGCTCGTAACGCCTGGCCAAACAACTCATGAGTTTTCACTAGATTAACCAGTTCCTCAAAATGTTGGTTATCACCTGAGTTGAAAAAAAAAGTTTCTTTACAGACGAACGTGCACTCAAATGTTCAATACAATGAATATTATACAATATGTTGCGTTGTGCTTCCAATAGCTCAAACAAGAAAACGAAGCGTGGCAAACTTCATCACAGCTTTTACTATTTTTCATAATTATCAATTCAAATGAAAATTACTAGTATAAATAAAATTAATCATTTCGTTCATCTTTCTTTAGGGGTTGTCTCACGCACAACCCAACATGAATTACATCTTTTTATTTCAACGCCTGGCTTTATTCATTAAAAAGGAAATGCACAAAACAAGGATAACCAGACCCGGATTTTGTGAGCCCTCCCTAAAGCAACATTTGGGGGTCCACCAAAATGTGTTTCAAAAATTAAGTTGACCTAAGTTGATGAATAATTGTCTAATGAATAAGGCGCATCAGTTAAATAGAATGCAATACACATTATTTAACTTCCTTATACTTGCTTCTATACCAACATAATAAGTTTACAAACTGTACCTTTCATGCAACATTTGGCGATATGTTGTAAGGCACTCGTGTACTTTTTCAGATGCTTGTCAATGGTATATCGCTTATAATCCAATTCCAAATTTTGTAGCGCATTTAAGAATGGCAGGTATTCCTTGGGATCCTTTAATAAATTACAATATCCATTATTCTCACTGTATACACTAGTACAATTTTGATTCTCAATTTAACAAGTTCGAATGAACAAAATTAGAAAAGAACCTTTTGCGACTTTTCGGCAACCATTACGACGAGTTCAAAATCGTAAGTACCCAAAGCGACATCGTAAAGAGCATTCACGTCTACCAAGTAGAGCAAATGTTTCAACGCAACGTCAACGGAAATATCACTTTTCGCCCCACTGGATCCATTTTCTGAAATTTTACAGATAGATGTTGATGATTTCATATTTCTTGTTTAAAATGGAAATGAATCAATATTTTAACCTGTTAATTCTTAACTAACCTTTCATTAGTTTAATCTTTTGAAGCGCAACATCCAGTTCAGGGATCGTCTTCTTTGCATGAGCAGTCAAAATTTCCAAGAAATATCTACAATTAAAACATGTTAAATAATGACGAAAAGATATTTGTCGTTGATTAAAACACGTTAAAAAAAAATGTTGGATCGCTTACCGCTTCGAATCAATCTTTTCCATTGCTTTCAAAGCAGTATCACACACAAGATTTACTTTGCTGCATGCTTGTTGTTCGTTTAATAAGTTTCTGTTACATCCTGGAGTGCAGTAAGCAATTTTGTACATGGATTGGGTGACATCTTCCTCACTGAATTTGACAGGCAAAATAAAATTATTTTAATGATTATACGATTGGTAAGTTGGTCTGCCAAAAAAAATGAAACACGGACCTAATGCAAAAATTCAGAACAAATGAAACGAAAAATGTTATTAATAGGAAAATCCTCTTACTGCAAACTCAAAAGGAAGACATTAATCCAATCAGATTGTTCCATTTGCAAAACAAACTGGTCCACATTTTTGATGAACTCCTGAAAGGTGCATAATTGAAACAGAAATTTAGCGAACAAAAATGTACTTGGTAAAAGATCTGGAACATGCAAAGCTAGGTCTAAAACGAGATAGCACGCCAGATTACCGCGGCCACATGACCGCGCGTCACCTTATCACCGCGACTCTACCGCGGTCAAAACGATCGCTGCGCCATTTTACCGCGGTCTACACTTTCTACGTAGCAGTCCAACAAAAGTTTGATTGAAAGCTGATTCATTTGAATAACGAGCATTTCAACTCGAGATATGTTTGATGGCTCTGCTGAGTAATCTACAGTATAAGTTTATAGTACTGCAAAGTCTATGGGACATCGTGTTTTCCATTGACTAACCAAGAAGTGTAATCGCTGTTCCGAATACTCCGAATTAGAATAATATAAAATAGTCCGTAACACACTAAATTAAAAATAGACCAAATGCCCGGTTGACTTCGTGTGCACCGCGGTAGTGTCGCGGTGAAGTGTCGCGCGGTAATTCGTTACGAAATCAAAAACGAAACAATTACTACGTACTAGTGGGTTGTGATCAAAAATTAGATTCATATTGATTCGATGTTTCCTCATCAAAATAACAGCCTCCTTATATTGAAAGCTAAAAAGAGTAAACACTAGATTATCATCAAATTCAAAATTATCAAACAAACGCAACGGTCCTCAATCACAATTCAATATAGAAGTACCTGTTCAATCGCTGTTGAATGAGAAGCAAGACCAGCGCACGGGGGTAAATGGTCTCCAGATTGCCACGGGGCATCTGCAAAACAACTTTCATGTCACGGGAAACGACGGTCACAATGCTCGATCCCCGTTCCAAATTTCTTAGTTGCTCGGTCGCCGAGATCACCTTATTTTCGCACAAGAAATCTAACGAAATGCACGCATGAAAACACTATTTTTTACAGCGCAAAGGTAGTGGGCATGAGCAACGAAACAAATGAAAATGAGTGGCAACCTTGTAACGAACTGGCTGGAGCGCAGTGTAATACATGGTCGAACGATGTGTAGATCAAATGGTCGACGGAAAAGAAAAACGAAGTGCAGTTGTTAGCCACCTGTTCAGTGAAAAAGAAATTGATTTGTACACTAGAAATATACTCAGCCAGATGAGATGTGTTTTCAAATTCTAAAAGAGTTGCCCAACTAAACATTAGTTAATGAGTGAGAAAGTGGGAAGAATAATTACCAGTATTCCATCCAGCATCAAAATGAATGTGTCGGAAAGCGTGAAAATGTGATCCTGAAAACAAGTTAAATTAATTTATAAAAATATACGAATCCCTTGCAGCCTATCAACACAAGCAAAAGCATTTCTAACATTGCCATGGGAGTCCATATCACGACCTCCAAAGCTTCTAAGATGAAAATCAGACGAAAACATTTGACTAATGCAAGATGACAACGCATCAAACGGGTAAACTTACGTTCCCACTGATGGTGACAACTGTCATTTTACTGCAAGGCTGAGGCAACACACATGCAGTTCCATCCAGTCTCAACCAGGGTTCACACTCAAAAGTATCTAAAAATTTTATGATAAAAAAGTATCTGTAAATTCACACTCAAAAGTACAATTTTCAATTGTTTTAACATAGATGTATTCATCTCCTAAACTTACCACAGTTGATTTTCATGACTGATCCATCAAATAACTGGATAGCTACCATATTATCTTTATTCATAGTCGAGATTGATATTATCTCCTCGATGCACATTTCATGGCTGTGTTAAAAGTAAAATAAATTTGTCAGCTTGTGCATCACAAAACGATTCGTAAGAATAAAACAGCATTACAATCTACTGTACACACCTCAGTTTTAGGCTTGGCTTTCGTTCAGAATCGTATTCCACGCACAACCAAGATAGCGTGGATGTACTTTCAATTGTCTCTGTAAAAAGAAAACTGGCGGTGCTTATCCAGGTCCAGTGGTGTTTGGACAGTGGCCGCGGATTTCGGAGATTTGATGGAATTCTAAGAAATATAAGTAAATTAGCGAAAATGTCTAATAATGCGAATGCCGAAAAAATTTCATAGTGCGGAAATAAAATTACTTACTTGCAACTTCCTCTAGGAACTAGTTTTGTAAGCTGGCGTTTAGTACTACTTCCTCCATTTTCCTCATCACATTCGTTTTCTAAAAATATGAATGGCAGAAATTATGTCTGATTGAAACCGTTGAGCTTTCAGACCAGCTCACAAAGTTTTTTGCCAAAAGCCATCAAATAACAATTCCAGAATCGTCCAACAATCAAGGAAGCAACTGGTGATAAGGGTGACAATGATGACAGTTGAATTAAAAGCTGGCAATTATGTCTAACCTGAACTGAACAAATGAATGGTGTCGTCCTCTGTCACAACTGCAAGATTGCCAGTTGGTGAGTTGTCCTGGAAAACCACGAAATTGACGTGCTTGGAAAATTCGAAAGTGTAAGCGGACATTGGGGGCGGAACCACAACGTGTTGAAATGGCGTAAGCAGAACGCGAGCTACAAAACGAAAAAATAATTGCAACAAAAATATTACTTGAAAAATTTGAACTAAAGTTTATATGGCAAAGATACAATTTTGTTAGCCATGTTCAAGGTCAACGAAATTTTTGTCAATGGCAACCTAACATATTTTGAATGCGGAATCTCTTTCTACGCAAAAAATATAAAAAATTGTTTGAAACATTTTTTTATCCAATCACAATTTCCGAATAAAGCAACGACTGCATTAATGTCACTCTGTGCCAATAACAATCGGTGAATGACCAAATATATTCCGCACATTCGAAAAACACAGATGTTTTATTATTCCTCTAGTTGATTCACATGTCTATTAAATTGTTCTAACAGGACTCCAGAAAATTTTGCACAATTCGGAATGGGCTTCAGTAGGAAATATATTTTACACGCAATTATTTAAGGTATTAAAAAAATACTTGCAGCCATCGATGACCGCGACGGTTCCGGAATTTACTCCATTCGATCCGTGATCGCAATCGACAGTCCAGGCCCAAGTGTAGCTCAAGTACATGCCGTCGGTGCAGAGGACGTTCAATAGTTGAGCATTTTCAGGATCCCAGTCCACGTGACTTACATCGCCAGTGGACGAGCCAAAATCCAGAGTTTGCTTGAGATACCAGTGGTAATTGTTCACCGTCCAGAGCAAAACTAGATTTTAAATGAAACAAAGGTACATGTAACCTTATAGTCATCAGCGATTTAAAATTCGATCACCATTGGACAGCGATGAACTCACTGCAAGACTTGGGCACCGGCGAACAAGGCTGGAGCGATACGATGTTGGCCTCTTCGGCAGATACATCGATATCCCTGATTTGTAAGTCTTGGCACCACACAGCTAAAACGGTCGAGTCGCAATTCCACAGCATTTTATTGACCTAAAGAGAATACAAAGTCGGTATTTGCAATTAAGTCACAGGTGTGGCCATGATAGACGGGGACAACACCAAGTTGATAAATTAGTTTTAATGTTTTAAAATATTATATTATTAGTTGTAACCGAGGCCACTACTCGAAGGGCAGAAAGAAAAAGAGTGACACCGTTTTTCAAATTTCGTGAAAAATTGAAGTATTACAATATATATACCCACAAGCAGCCCCGGGTGGGGCCTATGGCGGGGAAGTATATATTACAATGGGATAACGGAAGCAGTCGCCCAACAGACATGACTCGTCCAGTAGGATACAAATTAAAACGATAAGGAGATAAACAGTTCAAATAGCTAAATTAAACTATTCAGAATTACCTTCATTTGATCGGGAGGAAAGGGTAGCCTGAATTCTCCGTGTCGCAAACAGTTCTTTTCGAAAAACACCACTTCGTGCTTGTTGGGCCGGCGAACGGTGGTCGCAATTAAACTGCCCGACGGCTGCCAGCTCAGCGAATCTTCCAAACCGTCAACAATTTCGGAAGTGTACTGGTGCACTCCGTCAGAACTGAAGACGCGAATGAGTCGAACACCTGCAATGTATTCCACCTCAAAATTAACACAATATACAGAATATAAAAAAACATCCATAAATTATTCAGTAATTCAGAAAACGATAGTTTGGTGACAAGATTAAAAAAAATTCGTTTAAAACAATTAAATATCAGGTATGACAATTAACAAGAAAAGAAAAAAATATCATTTATAGATAAATTGAATTCAATTTATCTATAAATGATATTTTTTTTTTGATCACTTCAGCACAATTCAAAAATGGCTCGTTCAACGGTACACAGTACTCTATAAAGAAATAACGTCGACGAACCTGTTTCGGGTGAAATGGAGCTAACAGCAAACAGAAGTCCATCTCCCCGCCACGAAGTCAAAACTTTTCTCTTGTCCCAATGAAATGCTTCCTGAATCACCGCAGTTTTCACTTGAGCCGCTGCCTTGCCCTGAGAACCGTGGAACTGGGTTTCCTTTTTCCCCCAACCAACCGTAACTGGTTTGCCTGAAAATAAAAAATGGACAATTGGCCCGTCCGTAAGAACTTCTTTTCTGCCAAGTACTGAATAGCGTTCCAGTTAACGAGGATGCGCACAAACCTTCTCCAAACTCGCTGGAGTGGATGGAAATTTCATCGCAGACCGGAATCAAATCATGAAACACCATAACGAGGTTGCCGTTTCCTGGAATAAGTTACCAAACAAACAATCGTATTTTAAAAACATTACATATGACAACGAATGATTTCGGGGGAAGCTCATCGAAATTTACTCAAAGTATTGCTTGGCAACAAAGTTAAGTAATATTAAATTTAAATTTTTTTTTAATGTTTGGCGAGATTACTTGCCGCTGCCAAATGGGCACACTGCAGAGTATTGAGTTAAATTTGTCATCACACTTGCAACGTACAAATTTTTAGCGAAATACATACAGTAAACATACATACATACAGCAAGTGTGATGACAAATTGTTTTGAATGAATTTTTTTTATATGTACATTTACATTTTTAATAGGATGCCCTACCCGTGACAATGATTCCAATCTCCTGGTCGGGACTCCAATTAATGGACTCGATTCCATCGGGAACAGTAAATGATCGCACTAACTATAAATAGATTAAATAACTTATTGGGTTATTGTGTGATCGAAGGTGATGAAAGTGCTTCACAGTTGTAATTTGATATCAGATTAACGACCAACCTCTTCCGAGAGACCGGCATATGAAGCAATAACACCGTCCGACAATGAAACAACGATGGTCTGATCGATGAATATGTAGTCCAAGCCGACAACAGACGACCCACCGACTTGGAAATGCTTCTGCAGCAGATCGTCTTGAGTCAGATCTTTAAATACAAGAACCTAGAGAAAGAAACCCCACATTTACTTAAGAGATACTTAAAAAAGCAGAAAAGATTTTTTTTAGTTGCAAAATCGGCATGCGGCACAAGAAAACATGTGGGAAAACATGTGTACGTAACGAACGCTCATGCACATGTAATGTTATCAACTAAGGATACATTTAACATATGTTATCACCAAGTAGAACCAACCAAAGTATTTCTTCACGGTTTGTAGGAAGATATCTTAGAAAGTTCTACGCAAGCGTGTTCCAAGCTCTTTTAGATTACTTTATAGGTGTTATAGGTACTTAAAGTTTCGACATAGCAACCTACCTCCTCCGTGTCCAGAGACAACCTGTAAACCGTGTTATTGCTAAGAAAGTACAGCTTCCTCTGGACATAATCTTTGCACACAAAAGAAGCATTGGCCAGGTCCTTCTTGCAGACACAAGACTGCTGAATGAGCTTGAGATTTTTCATTTTTAAGCTTAAAAATCACAAATCACACGCGGTAAGGTAAGCCATGCGTCAGTCGGCCATTTTGAATAAACAATTGTTCACACTAGGGGTGGGCGATACTATTAGTTACTATTTTTCAAAACTGATAGTATCGTGATAGTTTTGATAACTATCGATAGCCAAAAACACCAAATTACGTCATCTGCGCATGCTCACAAAAAAGAATAAGCGGAATTTGGGATTGTGCGCATGCGCAGATGACGTAATTTGATGTTGAGAATCAAGTGGCCAGCCTGCCCCAAACTTCACTAAAATACAACTTCCGAAAATCGCCATAATGCCACGGCGCGGCGATAATTATATCTAAATCTAAAAATCTAAATCTAAAATTTGAAAGACCAAAATGTGGTCCCAGGAGCCACATTTTCGTTTTCAAATTTGATTCCCTCAGATTACGTCATCT
>JAQGBY010001273.1:0-30930 GCA_034698785.1 Mycogona germanica
TTTGTAGAACTTTTCGAACGACCCTCGCTTGTTCTGCTCATCCGGGATGATTCGTGCCACTGTAAATAAAAAAATATACATGCATATAAAAAAAATATATGAAACAAAAAATGAGGCACCGTGCGCACACGAGCCGGGCACGATTTAAAAGCGAGATAATGAGCAATTCTTTCTGTAGAGGCTTGTGTGCCGAATTTTTTGAGCATTTCCGTCCTTATTTGTTTTAGAGTTTTGTGTTTTTTTTTTCATCTCCACCGAAGAAGGAAATTGTTTGAACGGTGATTGCGATCCAATTTAACATGCACCATTTCTTGGCTGTTTGTTGCGAGAGATAGAAGAAAAAAGGAAGACAACAAAAAAACAGATTAGTTAAGAAGACCATGTATTGTTTGGCAAAACAAGTTGCCCACCTCCCCTCCCGCGTTACTGAACGGGTTCTCCTCGCTAGACAGTTTTCAACATTATCGTCAATACGATATTGGACCCACGAATTACTACAATAGCGAGCGAGATCCGTGAAAATTTCAATTTAAAGGCGATATTATCGATAACTGACGATGAAGTTTCAAAAATTGGCTCGACCGATTCGAATATCAATCGATCAATTTTTAGTTCGGAATCTTTAAACAAAACGATGTCACATTTTACACAAACTGTACCTTTACTGATTTGCTTAGAAAAATCGAATTGATCAGAACGTGGAGCATCATCTTTAGCAGAGATTAAGAAAGTTGAGTGTTTCTGTTGGTGTTGTTGGGGGTAGGGCTAAGTTAACGTTAAGTGCGTTGCTGGAGGTTGTTGGGGCGACCGACGTACTCCATGCTGTGCGTTTAATTGCTTCGTACAACTATTAGCCAAAAAACATCGCATCGATTAACAGCTTATGTAACGCGTGGAGTCGGAGTCACTAACGCCACCTTCAGCGTCGTCGTGTGTTGCTATTCTAGTGATCGTGGGGTGGGTGGAAGAACGTCAGACGGTGAACTTATCAAATAATACAATCCGCCGATTGACTTTCGTGAGGAAAGGGGGAAGGTACAGTTTTCTACTCTAGAAAGAATTCCGATGGAATATCAGAGAATGTTCGGATTAATTTTCAAGGTGTCCTACAACGTTCTAAGGCGGAACTTCGAGAAAAGATTATCAGAGATATTCGCTCCTGAGACTTCATGTAAACGTGGATCTCATGTAGGTAGACATCCGGTCTGTCCTTGCCGAGGGATGAGACAAACTAATTCTGTAATTAAAGTTTTAAAAAAAAGACCTTACCGTTTTTTAATGGAAATACGAGTCTTGTCAAATTAATCAAATTAATGGCACAATGTTACAATGGAAAATGTGTCTTTTTCTAAATTATATTCGAGATCCAGTATTTTAAAAAAGAAATTGGCAAGACCATTTGTGCCACCATACGTCATTTTACATGGCCGCAAACAAAAATCATCCAACTGCCGTCTGCAATATTTCGAGCTTCACGCTTCGGTTCGCCGTTGTTCACGGGCGATGGACTTGAAAGTGAACCAGCAACCTGATGCATTTGAAGCCGCCTATAGACTGTGCCTGTGAAAGCCAAAAATCCCTGGCGTGACTGCAAAAAAGACCTGCAATATAACAATTATCAAGAAGTCAACATAATCATCTAACACGGGCACCTCAAAAGAAAATATTTCCAACCGCGTAAAATGTGCAATCTCCGAACATTCGAAATGTATATATTTTTATTTAGGCGTGACTCACCTTGTTGCCGACATGGGCAAATAAAAAATCTGATTGACCGATGACTCACCCCTGTGTCGTAAAGGTGGGATGACCATCCTCCTGAGACCGGTGCACAACTTTTCCCAAATTTCTATCAAAAATTTCAGACAGACAGGTAAGTGTTCGAACTACTCTCTTATCACAGATAAAGCTGAAAGGTGTATTCATGAAAATAAAAGTCGAGTCGCCTAAAATACGAGCGAGCATTCTCAGGAATTTATATATTGCAATAGACGAGAATTGTTAGAGAGCAGAAGGATCTGGACACATTTATTATCGCTTTTTGTTCTCCTCAATCAAATCGTGCTGAATTAGAGACGTAGAGTGTTAACGTCGCGCTCAATCGAACTGGTTTAACATATTTATAGTTCCCTTCTATAAATGTATGTTGCCATTCTTTATGATCGAGCAATTATTTCTGAGAGGGGCGTGGTCACTGGATAGAGAGTATGTTCGGATTGGGTACGCTTGGCGAGATGATGGAAGTGATCCCCTGGGTTTCCTTCCTCCCACATCCACCCTTAAACCGGGCGCATATCTTCGAAACTGTATTAATATTTCCATCCCTTGTGCTCGGATGCTCCGCTTATTTTTCTGATACATGAAAGTTCCATGCGTCATTCCAGTAGAACAGATCGCGCCATGTCTGAGGTTCCTTCCTCCTAGCACCCTAGTTTGATTTGAAGCAACTGTAACTTCCAAAGACCCCGTGTAGATTCGAAGGTGTCTGTGGAAGACAATTTAGAACTTAATTGGTGAGAAGAAATAATTTTATCATCTCTGCGTTATGAAATACTAAGGCGGAGGCTCGTTGTAGTGTTAGGGGGCAGAACTGTCCGAAAAGTAGAGCTTTAAGAAACCAGGACATCAAGGAGGGGGCGTATCGAATTACCGATGCTACGACGCGGCGTCTCAGGTGGGTGAGTGTGAAGATTCGAAGGGTCTCTTGGTTGGCATTTTATCATATATATTTTCAGGGTAAGTTCCATCCCCCCGGACACTTATTTACCTACCAAACCCTCTCAGATCATCACTAACCCAACCCCCTTTTCCTTCCTCTCTCCTTCCTCCCCTGTACGTAGCACAGTGGGTTGAACTAAAACACTGGCTTAGACGTGGAATAGCTAGTTTTTGGCCTTGAGGTTAATGATATGCCCAATAAAAATGTAAATAATAGATGGGCAGACGCCGAGGTACGGAGAGAATGATGGCGAATCGATAATGCTATAGTGTATTATATACAATGGTAGTCTGCCCGCTCCCGATAAAAGCGGCGCGTCAATTTATCTCCGCCGAGTCGGGTACAGCATACAGTATCCTGTGTCGACACTAGGTGGCGTTGTCTGTTTGCTACAATTTCACTGTACGGGGAAAACCCTCCACACGAACTGAGCCGTATTTCCCATGCAAATAAATTCACTCTCTCTTTCTTGTGTGCATCGTGCTTATCTCCACCCGAAAAATAAATACGTACCACATTGATTCGCTCAAGAAGAATTTTTTTTCGGATCCCATGTGAATTTTCATGCTTCTGCGCTCCTTCCATGCGTGCCTGCTGCAGCCCCCCACAATCAAGGAAAATTTCTGTAAGAACACGACATGAAGAGAGCAATTATGAAATACATGTATAATGGCAAGGTTGCGTTCGAAACACAATGACAACTGACCGCACATTGATCGTCAAGTGGGCGAGCGAAAACTAATGAAATGGTCTTCGTGTTTTTTTTATATTTTCTCTCTCTCTTTTTCTTTTTTCATTTCGTCTTGATAAACTATGTTTGCCTTTTGGTTAAATGAGTGAAAGGACATTCGGGGAAATTACCTTTTGTGTGCGTGTAAAATATGTAAGAGCCGGAAAATTGTACAAAGACGTCGTCGGATTGTGTTTCAACCGTAATAATTGATATAGGTTTTCGGGCATCGTTTTTCTTCTACAGGTCGGCTTCGTGATGTTGTGTGTTTGAGCATGTTCATGTATGTGTGTGTGTGTGCCGTAATTCTGGTTGTTTTTTAATCGGAAGTCTGTAATTTATGGACGGTGCTAAAATATGTTATTGCAGTCCATGAAAAATGGAAATTTTGGCCGTAAAGTATCGCGTGACGAAGTTCATTGCTTTTGGGTAATTCTTAATAAAAAAATAAAACAACGTGTTTGTGTTGGTTGTATCGTGAGATGAAATAGTGATAATGATTTATTTGGAATTTTTCCAAATAGCAACAAAAAGCTTTTTGAGATTAAAGGTCGCTAAACCCTGAGACAAGTTCAATCTTTTTTTAATTTAAGCCAAACTGAGGTTTCGCAATTATTAAGAAGTAACTCCTTTAGTTTATGCCGCTGGATATTGGATAATCTAAAAACACAATGATTCTAGACACTGCCTTTTTGTACCGGCACAAATAAGATGACTTTTGAGACGCTATCTTGGGACAAAACATCTTGTTATTTGCTGAGCCTTGTACAGTATATACCAATCTCAACCGTATCTCCTATTTAGCGCGACGACATTGGGGCAAGTGTTGTTGCAAGTGGTTAGATTCACCACATCTCATTCCATGTAAAACTAGGTGGCCAAAGTTGGCCATTGAAATCAGAATCGTACGTGCAGACTGCGAGTATATAGTGCTGTAGGCAACTAAAATTAGCTGGTGCATAGCAATGGTGTAATGGTGAAAAGTGCCCTGTGAACGCTCCACGGGCCAGCGGAGGAAGTGATCCGAGAGAGTGAGTTTTCCTATAGCGGTCCATCAAGTTTTCTCCATCCATGGCTGCTGATGCCGGACGAAGCTGGTCCGACTGTGGTAGTGTGGTGTGTGTGTGGGACGGAATACATGTGCACGTACATACATACGGCATATAGATCTGGGCGTTGGGCAAAAATCAGCCAAACGTGCATTAACTAGATGCATTTACTTTTATACTTTTAGCTTTGGCCTCTCTATAGCTGGGCGTTTGATTTTCACTTTAACTTGGCGCTCTCATGTCAGTGGACGGTCGCAACACTTGCTACCGAACCGCATTTACTGTCTCACCCAATGTAAGGATTTACTTCGTTGCCATTGGAATTCTACATTGATGCTCCGCTCGGTGCTTCGTCTTCAGTGATTCACCGCTGGGTGGCGTTGATGAATGTGCGATAGTTAACGCGGGAAAGTTTGACTTGTGCGCGTAAAAAGTGGGAACACAAACTAACCACGCTGAACGACAATAATTAATAACTTTTGAATTGGATAAGGCAAGTTCTTCGTCTTGTGTTGACGCGTTATCAAACTATTTGGATAATGATTATGATTTTGTGCTGTGCGAAATGATCCACGAATTTTGAGTGTCGAGTGAAAGCGTATTGGAAAAGAATATGCACTGTGCAGCCTATGTTGTTACCAGCGTCTAGGTACTACGCGTGCAGACTGGGTCGCCTCGACGATCTAGACTCTTGTGTGTTCTGTGTGTGTGACGTTGTGTCGTGCGTCGTCTGATTCGTCACGGCTCGAATTAATAATTTATACTGGATACTTCGAATCATTCCGAGAATGGTAGGTCTCAGATTTTCTGTCTAGGCTCTTAAGACTCGAAAGTTGAGCTCGTTCAGCAATAATTTAAGATCGTTCTAGGAAATCGATATAATAATGTGCTGCTTATATAGTTTTTTGCGTATTAGTTATTTTAAAATTAATTTAGCGAAGACATCTCGAAATTAAAATGCGGGGGAAAATATCGAACGAAGCAATATTTTTTAATTATGAGAACGTAAAAATCGGATGCATTTTTTTTAAAACAATGAAGTGTATGTATCTAAAAATTTGATTTTACGAATTTTTAGATAAATAAACATGGCGCACAATTTCTACAAATGAAAATTTCTCGTTCGCTCATTCAGAAAATGTCTTGCATATGTTGCGCAGTAGCATTTACGAAAGGTAATATCCCCTGTACTGTATTTATGATACAGTATCACTTAACTCTCTCAGTCGAGTTTCCTCTAAGGTTTTTGCTGCACAAGAGCTATATAGTCTACACTCGCATATCGGAGGCTATTTGTAACTGCGGAATCCACACACTCTTCATCATATTATTTCTTCCCCCGTCGCCAATCTGCCAAACCCGGGGAAAAAGCAATCCAATCGCAGAGTGGCCGCCGATATAGATGTCCGTAAACAGCCGCTTCACCGTGGTACAATATATATATATCAGATGCTCTTTTCATCCACTGCCCTTCGCCCGAAAGAGCAAAGGCGCCTACGGGCAAAATGTCACTGCGATCGTTCTTTCCCCCCTTAGTCCCCCCCCCCTAGATACACACCTCCACCCACGACTAACAAGTCCACGCGCATTGCGGTAATGCAAAATTAATTGTCATTAAGAGAATTAAGAGGGGGGAGGTGGGGAGATATAAGTTCAATCTGGGTCTCATTGATATGGTTTGAATTCGCCCCCTCCACCTACACCCGCCAATATATATAATCGCCACGGCTATAACGCAGAAGCGTGTCATAAATTGATGAGGACAATGGCGACTGCTCGCCTGGGGAGGGGGGTGAGGGTTAGGGGGGGGGGAGTGAAGAGAGATTCGGAGTGAGTGGGGGGTGGGGTGGGGGTAGGATGGAATGGATGGGAGTGGGGTTAGGATGAAGGGTGGGCGCTTTGATTAGGCCGACCCGAGATCGAGTCGAATTTCCATTGCCCGCCCCCTCTCTCTCTCTCGCTTTCTGCGTATTGTTAGGCTTCTGTATATATCCACTGGCGGGAGATTTTTCAGTTCCGAGTTCATCAATCATACAGCACCCGGACCAACATATTCGAAGGCACTTACTTCGTAGGGTCTACTTTACATGTTGTGCTAATGCTCTTTTTTTAATCAATGCGAAAAGTTTATTTTGAATATTCCGTTTACCTTAGCGAGAAATAGAACAAATTCTACTTTTTATGTTTATCGGGTAATTTTCTGACATTGAAAGAAATTGAAAAAAGTGTAAAGCAAATATTTATAAATGCCAAGAGACGCTACATATGATTTTTCCACGCATTATTTTATTGCCTTTAACTATTATTATTTCTGGATGATCGTTTTAAAAATTGAAACATAAGCATTCCACATTTCGCAATTTTACAATTATGGTGTTCTGAAACGACATTCTGCACGTTCTGCACGGATCAATTATAATCGTCATACTCTGATCGTAAAAATATTTGCTATAAAACATGATATATTTCCCCGCTTCCAACTTCACCGAGTGGAAACAATAGCAATCCCATTAATAAAAATGGAAAATGCACTTGTCGAACAGCGGGGGGGGGAGGACTACTCTTAGAAATATATATATATATATATTATAGTAGCCGGTGACAGGCCTTTCTATTGACTAAAGAGCTGCTTGGCCTAGTCCGACATAATGCTCGTACACATGCGGTTTTGTATAGGCGGCACATTAGTGTTGAACGAGGCCAATATTTGCTATTGAGATGTTAACGCACTTTCGGAGCTATGCTCTCTCCCCTGCCCCCCCCGCCCCCCGCCTACACCCTCATCCCTGTTTTTCGAACAGATGGATTCTCTCCGATAATAAGCTTACAGCGCTCCCGGGACTCGCTACATCAGATGGGTCGTGTACGATCGAGATTTCTTTATTGAGTCGCCCGTGGTACAGTATTTGCGAAACGTTGTTATAGTTATATAGGCCGGGGTCCGGCCCGCTACTTAACATGTTCAATCGCCGCTAATTCTCTGTATACAGGGGGGGCGCCCGTGGTGGACGCAGGGCGATGGTGAACGCGTTACAGGCCACTAATCCGCTGCTGAATCAAAAAAGATTTTTGTTCCAACCCCCCATTGAAATCGTTCATTTCCCCGGCGCCGACTTTTTAGCGCCCGCCATATGGGTCGTTTTCCTCCCCGCTGCGAACGTCATCCCGGTTTGTGGTTTTCCCGGCATGGCCTGGGCTCGGCTAGATTGCCTGCTTACAAGGGTGGCTCGGTACTGTGATGGGCAAGGTAAATGATAGTTTTCCCCCAATTCCCTGGTATAGTTAAATTACATTGGTATAGTTTATGCGTTTGCAACGCACCAACATTTTCGATATTTCAAAAAAGTAAATTTGAAAGTGCATTAATAATGTGCAATAATTTACAACACTCGTGCACGACGATTTCCCTCGCACAATGAAAACTATTTATTATTATTTCAAAGTATTTTCTTAATTTTCTAACACTTTATTTTTTCATGAGGGATTTAGTTAGGACGTCTGGATGATATATATATATATTAAATGGTGAATTCGGGACAGGCCGAATGAAAAAGACGAACCGAGTGGCGAACTCGTTTGTATAATAATATTTTGCTTTTATTATTATTAGAACTGATAATTGCGAACTCCCGGTCTGCACGAAACTCTATATTTTTCGCAATTACCAGTTCTAATTAAAATAATAGTAAAATATTATTATAAAAAGCGAGTTCGCCACTCGGTTCGTCTTCTTCATTCGATCTATCCCGAATTCACCATTTAATATACTTTAATTTTTGTTCAAATTTGTACAAGATTCGTGCTACTGCAATACAATGTTTTTAGAGTATAATGACACGATGTTTTTTCCCCGATCCTCATGTTTATCAGAAGCGTCGAAATTTACCATTTCACATCATATGCATTTACTCGTATTTGCAAAATTGTGCCGACGCGTTAAATATAGATATTGGCTCAAGACGAATTGGTCGAAATGTGAGTCTCTTTTCATGAGCACTATTATTTAATCGTAAAATCGCTTTTCCTCCAAACGATTTTAGAAAATGGGCAATTTTGTGAAGCGTAAATCCTGTGTCGGCCATTCACTCTTGTGTGTAGTTATCTTGTGTGTGTTTTTTCCTTGCCTTTTTCGAAGCATAATCGTTTTTGAATTTCGAGCTTCCTGTGGGCCGCCCCCGCGCGCTCGAAGACAGGCCTATGTTCGCCATATGAGTGGGCGTTTCGATGCAGTTTGTGCGGTTTTTCTTTACAAAATTGCGGTTTCGCGTTGAGCTACATTCGCAACGATTTAGGGCGTATCGCCGTCCATCAAATTGCGAGTGGCGCGAACTAGCGTTTTATTCGAATATACCTTTTGTGTGTGTGTACGTGCTGGCATTTTTTGATCAAATTATTGAGAATGTCTGATCATAATACAAAAAATGTGCACGATCATTCTGAATACGAGTAATAATAATAAAATATTTATACATTTTTTTATTGAAATTCACAAGAAAAAAAGCGATAATCCGCAAATTCTTATTGTGTACTACAAACATATTTTCAGCTCCAAATTACATGAAATAGTTATTAAATTTCGCGATACCAAATTACTCATTGACAGCTGAAAGACATTTTGTAGATTTTGTAGATTTGTATTTTAATTTAATTTCTTGCTTTCACTCGGAAATGAAATCATTTAGGGCTGGTTTTGAACAATTGTTTTAATATGCAACATCCGATGACTTCTCAGAAGTGTGATCAAATCCATCGATTTCAAGAAGCTTTGTTGGGGGGGTAATAGGGCTAGGCACAAATTTCTACTTTTCCCAGCTACACACTACGATATCATATTCCCTTTATTGTTAGGAGGGCATTTGCAGCTGAGTGCATTTGCATTCACGTAGGCCTAACGTCTACATACACACAATCCATTGAAAAGCAATACCGTGTTCGTGGCAGTCAACGTTGAACAATCGCCTCGATATGCCATGTATCTACCCATTATATACTCGTGTATAAATATATATTTTTTACTTCATCGGCTTGAATCCAGTACTGGGGGTAACGTTTAAGGTTGCTCGCCATGCATAACGTATATTGTATCACTCACATAGCGCTAACTCATGGAACAGTCCGGATCTATAATGGATCGCGTCTATACAGGGGGTGGCTCGGTATGCACCCCCTGCCCATGAACGTCAACAGCAAGGCGTTAAGAGCATAGATATATATATATGAATATGCAGATGCGAAGAAATGTACGAATGACGGATTGAAAGATGGCGGATCATGGGCAGGCATTGGTTAAGGAGGCGCATGTATAGAAAAAGGGGGGCGATGGTGTTTCTCGTAGAAAGCGTAATATCGAGCTACGAACTTGATTTTTCTTTGAAAGAAGTTCTCATTTCTATGAGCAATCCCCCTCTCTCCTCCAATGGAGAAGTGGGGTAGAGAGAAAAAATGCCCTTTTTAGTGCTGCGCTGTAAACTATCGGCCTATTTCTATGGAGCGAAAAGTCGGATCCTCGGATTCTCCCCCGACACCGCACAACACATGAGGACCAATGGGAGAGTTCGGCGTATCGACGCGCATAATAAAAGGCGAAGCGCGATCAAAAGGCGGCCATCATTTAGCACGTACACGGAGCGACGGGAGCGCACCCGGAGAGCGGCTGCCGAACGGCGTTCTCTTGATCTGCCACAGCTCATTGGCGCTCGCCGTGGCCCGACTACGGTGCTCGATGGCGAAGCGCGTGCGCTGTTTGGACGATCCGAGAGCGGGGGTGGACCAGGAAAGGGTGGGTTTTGTTGAAGGAAAAGAGCTTTCGGAGTCACACGGCAGGCAGCAAAAGAGAGAGAGAAAGAGATATGGCTACGCTGTCGTGGTGCTGAATAGGGACCGCCGTATCGAGTCCACAGGAAAAATGTGAAGCCGTGGATCAAGCAACAACGGCGGCCATTGTTCGCTCGCTAGCAGCGCTCGAGGAACTTCTGAAATGTGGCGACGTGCTACGTATTAAATGATCGAGCTGTTCACCTCACGAGACCAGTGGAACATTTTCATGTGGAGCTGGAGGAGAGGTGCCAAGCCACAGAATGAGCGACGAACATCCAACAAATCCATATAAAATCTTTAAGAGTCAAGTTTTACTTCAACAGTCATCAGAAATGATCACTTTACTGTTGATAAAGGAAGGAGTAGCGTCAAAATGTATTCAGAATTCCGTCGAAACATAAACAGCAAATGTAAATACGAAACAGCATCGGTCTGGCGTCCTTAAAGATGTCTCTTAAAGAAAATCTAATCGGATTTGCTTTAAATACTAGACGAGAGATAGACAACTGATTAAGAATAACTGAGACATAACGTTGGTACGTGTCGCTGTTCTTTCAGTGAAACGCCGACGTCACTATTATAAATAATAGATATATGTCCTGTAAAGTAAATAGGGGTTCACGAGGATATTTCTGTGCTTAGTATTCAGCTCATATAGTTCACGATTTATTTGTCAGAACGAGTGGTGGAGAAGAGATTATTAACGGAAAGTGTGGGGTGAGAAGAATCTGGTAAAGGTGAAGGGGAGGGGGGGTTGGGGAGGGGGTGGTTGTTTGAAAGATGAGGGATGAGTGTTAAGGGAAAAATCATAGCAGCGGGTGCAATTTAAAAGGGTGGGGGTGAATAAAGGGAAGGGGGAGAGGGGCTGTGGGGGGAGGGCAGGATTTCTCCCGGATGGCGTAATGATTAGGCTATGTTTTCTGTTCAACCTGTCAACGGGTTTTCTGTTTGGGGTCCTTTGGGCTTTCGACGGGGGTCCATTGGGAGCCGAACCCTATATGGAAAATCGTCAAGTCACTGTGTCTGGCATGTCCATTGCTCGCTCATGACACGAATCTTATAGGGTTAATTTAAATAATAAAAACGTGTAGATCCATTCACTCGGATTAGTGAAGCTTGTATGTGCTCAGCTTCCCGTATGACAATGTGTATTCGAGGAATTCGTTCTTTCTTTCTGAAATTGCGTGTGTACAGAGCATAGACAGCAGCATTTCGTGCGATGGCAATTTGACATCAAGCGAATGCCAACTGAGGAAACGATTTGTTACGCTACGGACACACAATCTTGAGTTCTTGACGTTTGTTTACGGAACTATGAACGATTGCGGATAGAAGAAGGGGTTTCCACGAAACAGATTTTTAATGGTGGTGTCTTTTTCTCGAGCGACGCTATTAACTCTGTATCTCTATGTAAACAATGAAATATCATTCGAACGTAGCTCTGGAACAACATTCAAACTCCAACAACACATGGATTTTGTTCCAGAGCTAACTTTAAATTAATTACGTAATTCGAGATATTCCAATTTAATTTTCGTTGATCTGATTATTATGGTGCTATCTTTATTTCGGGAAAACTTTAATTTTATGCATCATTTCGAATCTACTCCCAATTACAATATTTCACTTATTGATTAATTAATTCATCATATCAACATGTAACCTTTCATTCGTCGTTGATACGCCAACGAATTTTTTAAGTTTGTATCCAATAATCTAAAATAGAAGTATTAAAAAATAGATTTGACTCGTCTTAAAGCAACATTCTTGGAATCATATGCACGCAAAAAATGGTGTTCCTTCGCGTGACGGTTGTCGACGCACGACGCCCGACTTGCACCATGCATGCCTGCACTACCCCCCCCCCCTCCTCAGTGCCAAGGTGACGAGCATGACAAGATTGGCGGGTTAAGCCCCGAGTCTTAAAGTAGCTCCAACACGTTGACGTCGTCGTCGTCGTCGTCGTCGTCGCCGCGAAGCTCTGCCAACGCGAGCCCGGCCCAACTCGTTCTTCGCGCCGACGGAGCGTGTCCTCGCTCTCTCGTGCCCCTCGAACGGTCACGCTCAAATATGGGTGTGTGTGATGTGTGGTGCTCCCAGGCGCTCTCCTACGCCAAACTGGGACCTATTTCTGGAGTACCGAATCGGCCTGAGACCTCATTCGTGCATCCTGGAAGCGAGCCGACTCTCTAAAACAAAATTTCCAACTCTCTCGCTATGATTGTAGAACGGATGGGGAAACGCTCGCTCGATGTTTTATCCCGTAAACCGACAGACTATCCATACCAGGATAGGAAATCGATAATGTAACTATTTCCACAAAATTCTACGTGTCTTGTACAGAGTTCTTTATAGTTTATTTTGTTTGATAAAATCTAACAAATGTAGAGAATATAGTTATCGGTTCGATCGCATTTTCTCACTTTGAGACACTTCCTGTACTGAAAATGGACAAAAAAATGTTGTGATTCTCTTATAATTAATTAAAAAGTCAAGCATAGCGCTCGCTGCCTTAACCCCAGGGCTTAGTAGGGTAAAAAAAATAAAGACACCCAGTCTATACCAGACTGAGCCGTTCTCCGTTGGGAGACGCCCACGCAACTAGGTGCGTAAGTGTCGCGGAACACTAATTTTGAAAGCCGTGATTTACACACATATATGAAGCTTTCCACCATTCACCCTCATACATTCACTCGATACCTACCTGAACATACATACATACACGTACAGCTATGTCGTCACAATAAAACTCAAGATTTTTATACAGTGGTCGTGAGTAAAGACCCGAGAGTAATGTCCATATAAAGAAGAGCTTTAAGAAAGTAATTCAGAGTAATCCGTAAAATATGATAAGTAGTTTACAATAGTGAAGCGTAACTCTTAAAAATTGTTTGGGAATGGTAGAAGGTCCTAATCAGTTCGATAATTGTTCGAGACGAGGACGAGGTCAAGATGTTTATGAGCCTCGAGTTCACAGGTCTCGTCTTGTGCTGGCCCTCATCGGCATCAGTGAACGCTGTATTGTCACCAAACCGTCCGGGAATTTTTTTTTGGTACAGAACACGAAGTTGAATTGAGTGAGATAGAGCGCGTTTGTGAATGCACGACGCATTTGTGCATTTGTTTGGAAAGCCGTCTCCTTCCGCCAACAACTCCAGATGACGCGCGCGCTCTCTCGCCGTCTTTTATACCCGGTGGCCGTTACCGAACGTGTTTCACGCTTACTTGAGCCGAACCGAACGAAATTCGTCCGTGCACATCCACACGTCCTATATATATATATACATACTCAGTATATATATACATGTCTATACATATGGAGGAGTCATAGTGAGCCAGCATGTGCACTCCGACGCGCACACGTTTTGTATCTTGTCTCGTCGCGAACTAACCGTCAGCGCTGGTTAGACTTGACTGCTTTTGTCACCGGTAATCTACACACATAGCAATTGGGAAAGAACGAATGGTATGGATGGGGGGTAGAGTAGTACCCCCATGTAATTCGCGTGTCTCTCGAATACCGAGCTACCGGTGCGCGGCGGACAAAAAATGTCTTCGTACTGATAATGCTGGTCATCTGGACATCCTCCTGAGACCGCGGCAGAATCTTCCGGATTATTTCTCTAGTCGCCGGGTCACAATAGAAAGGGTACGAAATGAAATTGTGTTTGATCAGCGTACATTGTTCGGCAATCGGCGAGAGCTCGCTTTCAAAGTACATGTCTGTTCACGGAATACCAGGTGCTGATATTTCAAATACTCTGGAAGAAAAAATGTTCTGTCTGAAGACAGTCGTGCTAAATTCCTGGGGAAAACGCGTACGGGACACTTAAGTCATGATGGGGCTGGTGTGCTTTATTGGGTGGTGAAGACGGAGAGCATACCGGTTGGCCACGAGACCGAAACGTCTGTGCCCTGCGGACCGTGGGCACCGTGCTGACTGTCACATCTGATTGCGGCTTTACGCGTATTAGTCATCGCCGAAAACGTGACCTACAAATCTAAATATCCTGTTTAGACCCTAGGGAGCGTCGAAACTGAACATAATTACTGTGGAAAAATCGGCTACAAAAACCGTAATCTTGGTTTAGCTGGATTTTAAATTTTAAATAAAAAAATTGTATCAGGAAGATTTTTTCACTTTGAATGTTGTCAACAATTTGTAAGACTCCGTGAGCAGCACAAGTTTTTGAAGATGTTTCCCATAAGCAAGGTAGCGAGGTAATATCTTAAAATTAGTGTCACTTTTTCACCCTGTTTTAGATAGATTTGCAATCCTCGATGTGACCCATTAAGCTGCGTTTTATCTTTCCTTAAATTGCATCGAAACACGAGTTGAAAAAGTGTGTTGTTTCAATGGACTTTTTGCCGTTTCGCGTGTATCGTGTTCGCGATTAATCAGATATTAAATATCTATTCCAATTATTTAGCGCCTCTCTCATTGGTTTACCATTTGTTGTGCACACAGGCTCTCCAGAAGAGACGGTTGAAAATGCTGTCTAATTTTTCCCCCTTCCCCCCACCTCAAAATTAATACCTTTTGCAGTTCACTGTGCTGTTCGAAATCAGGCACCGTGTCAGCGCGCGTTGCATTTAGGAAAACGCCTGCAGCCGCTGTCGACAAACAGTAGAGACAAGGTTGTATACAGGCCTACTCGTATTTTATTAGTCGCTATTGCCTGTGTTGTTGAGGCGGTGTCGACAGACCGTATGGGTTTTTGCACGTCCGTAGAATGGCTTTTCTTTCTGTCCGGTGATCTGTGACGACATACGTCGGCGGGCGACAGCCTATTGGCTATATTTTTAAGTGCGGTGTTGTCGGAATTTTTGTTGTTGTATTGGTGGACCGCGCGCGAGAGAGAGAGAGAGAGAATAGGATATGTCACGGGACTATGACCTAGTGAGCTATTAAATTGAGCGAACCAAATTGGGCGAATTATTTCATGGGTTGACGACGAAAACACGAGATCAGTTTATTTTTGTCGTTATTAGGACAAATACTGTATTTGTCAACAAGAACAAAAAATAGAACCGAAATTTTAGTGCCTAAGCACCAAGAGAGGTGCAGAAAATCCTGTAGTGCAGTGACTACAGGGAAAAAACCGCACCATCCACAATAACCATTTTCAGATGCAAATACCGACTGGTCATACATTAATTTAGGAATAAGTTCATTTTCACCCGTCCAACTATTCGAACCGGGAACTCTGAAATGAAAATATCTCTGACCGAACGTTGCTCCTTCCTGCAAACCATCCGCAAAATGCAATATCTGTATCTTCTCGCGGATAATGACCCGATACAAACAGTAGATATACTTGTGTACATGTATACATTAAATTTTTTGCACCGAAATTAAGCATAATTTCATTTTATTAAACCGTTGTATTTTTCCAATACCAATTTTTAAAAGTTATTTTAGCCCAGTGATTGCAACTGAATTATAATACAGGCGTCATTGTTTCTAATTTAAGTTAATTTCTGCTAGAGGGAGCCAGCATACACGCAGGGTGTTAGCTCTGATGTCGCCGCCCGTGGACACCCAAAAGGTCTAGTGACGAGTGGGCTTTGGGGGGGATAAACGACGTTTTCCGCAAGTTGACAAAAAACAGTTGCAACCACCTCCACGACTCCATTATGTATTTATGCATTTTTTTTGGCTGCCATTCTGTCCTAATGTATGCATTTAGGCGAATGAACTGAATAGGGATTTTTTCTTCTGTTGACTGTCTAGCGCCTCTGTACAGAGACCGGTGAACAGTGGACAACGAAAAAATGCCGTTCGAACATAATTAATGGGAAGCGCGAATCCGCATCATTAGACCCTCATTTGCAGTACACGGAGCGCATCGCTTAATTGCTAGGCGGCGCTTGTGCTTACCAATCTCAATTCACCACAGGGAGCGCTGAAGACGCTTAAGGGTTTTTATGATATATTTACTTTAGTATTCCACTATGTATCTTCATCATATTAATGCACAGACCAGATTCTTTTAGTTTCTTCAAATTATATCGCAAATCATTGAGTTTATTATTCGCGATTCTGTCATTCAACAATCTGGTTGCAGTGTTTTGTGGCGCACTCTTTTAATAGTTGTTATTGAGAAGTTATAACCTCCTGGCGAGTAAGACTTCTCCAGTGACAGCGTTGAGTCTCACAAAACGAGCCGAATTTATCGCTCCGATAAATATAAAGGTATCCGATGACGGCCACCGAATGTTGAGGAACCGTTGGATGGATCTCGTGATCCGCATCGTCACTGCCCATTGCCTCACGAAGGGTGTCAAACTGTAATAATGCTGTAAATATGGCAACACGCTAAGAATTCGGACACACCCCCGTCTATGGGTACGCTATACGCCACAATGGAGACGGCTACCTATAGATGCCTATTACGATTCCGACCACCCTCCACCACCCCCTACAGAGAAGTCGTTCAAAAAAAAAAAAAGAAAGCCGGATTCTATTGGGCACATGGCGCCGGTATTGAACCAGTTCGTGAGGTACAGACAGTCGGGCAGACAGTGCCCCCTTAATGTAAAACCACGAAAATCGAAAGGTAAAAAATGCGAGGAGAGCTTCGGCGATAATTCTTTAGCTTCCTACCTCCAATGTCACATTCGACCTGCGTCCCCCCATCAAATTCCGCCTCCCCCTCCTTACCACTCGCTTTAGAACCTCTGCCATTTTCTATAGTTTCCCCCGGTTTCCATATACAGAATGCCTGTCGCTTATAAATCAACTGCTCATTCTGGTATGTCACCTTATTCCGCCCACCTCCACCGGATGATAAGGGGCCGATGTCACCCTAACCCTCTTCAGCCCCCGTGACAGTCAATAGTCGCAATTGGCTCAAGTGAACATCCCCTGAGAGTCATTCCCAACACTGACCACCTTTCTTGGATTCTTAAAACCATATTTCAACTCAAGAAAACGAAATATGAAAGAAAGCGCGCCGAAAGAGTTGCAGAAATTGGAGGATTCGTATGCAATAAGGGGTATGAATCGAGTGAAGGCAGCGCCTTAAAATAACCACACACGAAAAATATCTAAAAAGTCGACGATGAATCGTATCGGAATCGTATGCGGTCAATTCTGTGTGGATGCCCCAGTATTTGGGTTAGAGGGGTTCTGGAGGATAATGTGACTTCGATAAAAAGGCTCTTGAGAAACATCAAAGGGTCTATATTTCTAAGAGACTCCATTCCCGCTGCTAACGTTGACGCCCCAAACAGTAGCGTGTGTTGTATATAGTGCCGTGTGCGCCCAATGGGGGTGGTGGCTGGTTTTGAAGAGGGAAGGGAGGTTTTAGGGATAGGATTATTGGGGTGAAGGGGGAGGACGAGGAAGCGGAGAGGGAAACGACTGCAAAATGGTTGGGAGTTGTGCAAATTTAACGCCGTTGCCAATCACTTCGATAATCACCCTCTGTAACGTGCAGCTAATAAAATGTTGATAATGGCAACGAATTTTTTTTAATGCCGTTTTATGTTACTAACAAATTCTAAGGAAATCTAAGCCATGCGCGGTTTAATGGCATTTCGCTTCCAACTTTTGAAAATTGTTAAGGAAAAACCTATATGGATAGGGGGACCTAGGTGATCAAAGAATGCTTGATGGTTGGGCGGACCGTCTTTTTTAAATGCAACAATATTATGTTTTAATTTATGTGATCTGGATTTTAAATTTTTTTAATGATACTTTTTTATAAACGTCACTGACCGATGTAAGATTTTAACAATTCTAGTATTCTAGGTTGTTCCAAAAGAAATAATTATTTAAAAGCGTTTGACCGGCGCATATTGTACAGTCTACACGTGTATGCTTATGTGTCTACCTACAGTGTACAATGAGTGGTTACTCAAATAGTTACTCAGATGGTTGGGGATTGCAGGACTACAATCAGAATTTTTCAATCAGATTGAAAAATTCACAATCTACAATAACACAATCTGAAATTTATTTTTAAAATATCGGTTAATCTTAGGTTTTAACTTAAACTTTGTGCGCACCTTTTCGTCCCCCAAAATTATAGTTCCTTAAAAAAGAAAGGTTACAAAAAGATAAAAAAAACTGTATTTGTCTAAGTTTTAGGCGACTTTTATAAAGTCCCTGCTAAACTAATGGTGTATTTTCTATGAGTGTCAAAATCATCTGTTTTCTAAATTACAATTATCGAGAAAAGATTATTCTAAAGATTAAAAATGGGTCGATTCTCTTCAAGGTCGCCTCAATTTGCAGTGCACTACTTATAAGCCTTGCCGCTGTGGCAAATAATGGCTGTCGAAACTATCGGATGGAAGGAGGGGGATAAAATGGGTGAAAGAGTCGAGGAGGGCGCGCTGGCTCTTCGAAGTGAGAGAGAGCGAGAGATGAAAGAGATGGAAGAGGGGGGTAGGAATAACTCTACAGGGGGCGCACTTCATTATGGAGCTCTTCAACCCAGTGGTTGCCCCCTTTGTGCAGCACTCCATCGTCTGTTATTAAGTGAACAAATCAAGCGCTCCACTACATAGTGCGGGACATAGGCGACGAAGAATGGCCTCTTCGCTTGCCCAGTTCCTCAAAAGGCAATTTTACACGTTGGCCTATGCGCCACTCTTGTGTCCAGGCAGGATGTCGCTGTTCAGGGGGCCGATCAGACATGGCGCCAGGTTCCGCTGGCCCTATCAATGACCGACTTTACACCAAACATATCGACTCCGCCGACTTAGACCAAGTCAATTCAGCACTCGCGCGCATATGTACACACACAGTGTAACGCGCATTAAAACCCACAGTTATCCTTCTTCCCCCTCCCCCTCCCCCACATAACCTGAAGTCGGTCTTTTGTGGAGTTTTTCTTTTGTGTGCGTTTGACCAGTTTCGGTCTCTTTCTGGGGGTAGCTCGCTTCCTTCCTTTTTTTCCTTCTCGTGGTGCGATTGGTCAGAAACATTTTTGTTCCGGTGCCGTTTTTCGCTCTTGTCACACAACTACGTTTCTGTGAAACGTGTTTTGTGTTGCGTGGATTTTATTTGAAATTCCATTGTGATTTGATGACCCGGTGCTTATACAATCCGCGTCATAAATCGCACCGTGGCCAATCGATTGTGATATTTGATACGCCGGATATGCCTCACTATCTAAACTGTATTTTTTTAAAGGATGGTTCTCAAATTTGAAGAATATCATATTTTTACTTGTTGGCATGTTTATATCAAGGAACTCGTGTTTATGCAAATTTCTATTTTCTTGAAGTGATTGTTTTACTTTTAGAAGATTCATATCCTGTGGCGGAACGCGTGAAGAATAAATATTACAACAAATCATTTGTACTTCTCTTTTATACAGTAACAGTATAGTTTGCGAAAACAACGCTACGGTTTTTATCAATTTGTTCATGCTTAACGAATAGCTATTAATTTCAATTTTTTAATTGTCTTACTGAGCAGGTAAATTTGTTCGCCATTTTTTAAAAATTAATATCCTCACGTTTAGCTACGGGCATAACTCATCATGAGTGTCTCTTTTATAAATATTGAAAAGTTACGTTTGAGCGATTCGAGTTCACACTAAATGCTTTTTCCTCGTTTGTTTTTCTTGAGATTGTTTTTTTAAGATTATGATTCACACGTTGCTCACACTTCGCAAACGGTAACAATATAAAAACAACTTTGTATGAATAAATGAGAGGCAAATCTCTGTATTATACTAATGTACACGCACGTCTTTGATGCTAACGAATTTTGCCTACCGAATGAATAATCTAAACAAGAACGAAAAGAGAGAAACAAAAAACGCTCCTGCACAAAAATAAGATTTTATTTTGCCTTACTTAAGAGTCCTTAGACAAATTATGCAATCTGGTTCAATCAGTTTGCTTATCAGTCATCTAGATGATTAGTCACGATTCGGTCGCAAGAACGAATTAATGAGCGCAGAAGGGGTCAGACAATAATTGCTGGGTCACTGCCATGTGATTCGATGCCTCCCCGAATTCCCCGCGCCCCCATCCATTGATGCGTTCGCGCGCTTCGGCTCATTTCGCGGGTGCAGTGGCGCCTCCTATCACGCAATTCGTTTAGGCGATCGACATCTGTTCGCGTACCGCACGCACGAGATGAGCGCACGATTAGGGATAAATGATCAACGCACCCTCTCCAATTGTCGTGGTGGTTTCGGGTTCCTGTATTAGGGCGCGTAGGCAGTCGCGTCGTGAAATCGATCCGACGCGCTGCAGCGATTATGAATCGTCGTCAAACGTTAGCTGGCAAAACCATTTGAATGTGCGCTGACAATGTGTTCATTGGGCGTGTGACAGCAGGTATGTTCTGTGTACCATTGCTGGACAAGGCCGAAATAGGATCCTCATTTCTACGAAGCCGTTTTTTGATCATCGTTTTATCTAAATCCATTCAATTGATTATTTTCACCTGATTTTCTATTGAATGTTACGATTATAGAATTAACCGAATTATTAAAATTATTATAATTTTACTGTTCATATTATTTAAGCGTGCACAATTCATTTTTCAAATGAACAAACATGAAGTGCAATAACAAAATAATAGATATAGGACGTCTTGATTATATAAAATTAAAATGGAAGTTGTACCAGGGACAGCGCCGGTCATGTATCGTCATCGTTCTTGTATCGTCAGTTCCCACGAGTTTCTAATTTAGTTAATTAATTTTTTTAATATTAGTTTTCTATTATTGCGGTATAAAAAATATGTGAAATACTATTCTAATATCTAATATTTATTGTAAGAAGTGTTTTCGCCAACTGTTGTTCGTCTTTTCCCGTCCGGCGCTGTCCCGGGCACAACTTCCATTTCTATTTTATATGAAGTGCACTTTCAGAACAACTTGGTATTTCAAAATTTCGTTTAATCAGAGGCCATTGAAAATTGAAAGCAACTAGAAGTTATAAATTTACTCTCCATTACTGGATTGGCATTGTGTATTTTAATTTGAAATAGTCAATTTATTTTAAAGCACACATCTGGCTTCAACGCACACATTTGATTTGCAAATTTTTAGGCTCTAGATATTTAAATTTTAACAATTGAAATGGGGTGAGTGAGCTTGCATTTATTCTCTTTTTACACATGGATATTTTTTAATAGTACTCGTATTGCTTTTTAACTCATTGAAGTTAAAAATTGAAACTCTGAACTTGTTGTTATAAGAATGAAGGTCGGCGTTCATTTCTCCACTGCAAGCAACATCGCGACCATAAAATATGTCTTACCATTTCTCCTCTAACCACTTCAGTCCTTAATGTGGCGACATCGGGGGTATTTCACGGCGGCCGCGAATCTCCGTTGATCTTCATCTCTTTCGCTCGATATCCTCCTCCATTGCAGTCTCTCTCATCTGGCAGCGGCTGCAAATGGTAAGCAACGAAAGCGCGCGAATCAATTCTCAGCTGATGCGGTTTTGGCCAAGTGGGCCTCACGGTTAGTTTTCGATTGAATTTACGATCCTACAAAGCGCTCCGACCGCCCTTTCCCTATACATATATATATAGATAGATATACTCGTAGATGACAACCGCTCTAGCTTCGGCCTCGGAGCTCCCCTCCTCCGGTTCCCCCGCCCCCACCTACATGAATCCCCGCACAATCCGGCGACCATTTACCGAGGATTTTCAGCAATTGATCCCCGCGGATATTTCTCATGATTGTCGCCGAACTCGCTCAATTTCGTTATTTTATCGGACAAACTGTTGGAAAGACCTGCAGCGCTCGGGGAGCGGCAACATAGTCACCAATTCGGGCCTTAAATCATTCTCCATTATTAAGAACGCAAGAATACAGAAGCGTTTACGGGAACATGTTCACTACCGATTTTATTGCAAATATATGGATGTATAATTTATTTTTTAATTGGTTGAGCAGAAAATTGTAATTAAAGTTTGAGGAATTGTCCCCTCTGCTAAATGGTAAAGGTTGACTATAATCGAACATTTCAGTGCGTCTCCTGACTCACCTTTGTTTTTTACCGTAAAAATATATAATTACAAATGTATTTTTAATGTATACCATACATGTTAGAATTAATTCTACGAATGTCTATTTCTGATTTAGACCATCGAAATTGAAAAACTATGTGTGTTTATTTCTGTTCATTTTACTAAGAGGACACAGATACGTTTCCCCAATTCGAGAAATGCTTGTAAATGTTGTTTCTGTTATCCTGGTTGTCATTTTACTATATATCTGATAGATATAACTCACATATAGACATTCTCGTATTCACGTACATTCATATTATACTCGTATACTGTACATGATTTCCATACGAATTTGACTCGGTATACGAATATTTAATACATGCATTTGCGGGCGGCGGCATGCTTTTCCGCACACAGATAATTGCTGCATATTAGTTGTCGGCGTTTTCATCATGCAAATCTTGATTGAATAATTAATCGCAAATACATTTGTCGGTGTGCAAGCATGGCTGCCTACGTGCTAGTCATCCACGTTCAGTTATGTGTATCATCCCTGTTTCCACGGGATACGATATATGGCGTTGTTTTTATTTATAAATGGCCCACATCAAACATCAGCCATCCATAAATAAGCCATTTTTGCAGCTCCATGCGTCTCTACATGGGTTGACTGAGATAAACGCATGTGTCGAATAGGTGAGGGCCAATTGCAATTGCAACCCCCCCCCACCCCTCTTTCCTCTGATTGTGGACTGCTCCAATTCCGCGTTTTTGCATTATTAATTCTGAAGAGCGCAATAAGGATATATTTCGAATGATGGACAACTGGCATATCGTTAATCATATTGTTTTCCGCCGTATATATAAATAGGGACACTGCAGTTGGCAAGTTGCGCTAGTATTTATAATAGGTTTTGGTTCAGCCTTTGTGCGAGACTTGCATATTTAGGAAACGTTTTACATGCGAAACCGGTCCCCGTTATCCTCCTGAGACATCATGTCTTCTTTTAATAACTGGTTTTAATATTATTATAATACGATTTTGTATTCGCTTGAAGATTGTGTCTGTTTCGGCAATTTATGCGCTGACATCATTTGATGCTTAACAATTTAAACTGAGGGACTGTAAAAGCCGGGCTCAGGCAAGCACTAAATACATAAATATATGCTCGGGCTGAGGAGGACACTAATATATATATTATATGGCTATAATGGGATTTCTATTGTCTAGTGACGCTGTTGTGTTTCGCCGAGATATATTAACGAGTCCATATAATACGATATGTGCTCGTACACGTATGGTATATATCTGTGAATGGCGGCTTTGGCTTCTTTGTAAGTGCCATGCCCCGGCTATATTCAGTACATCCATCCGTCCGTCAGTCCTGCCTGTATATCCGAAATGTGTATCTCGCCGTGTGAGGTATATAGCTGGGGTGTACCATAACTGGCCCCGCGGGCGAAACATGAGAGAGAGAGAGCGCCTCTGACGTGTTGAGCGAATACCTGTATAGGCAACACGAACACACACACCGGGGGTACGTGTGGAAACGAGGTTGGCGGGCAAAGTTGTAACGCGTGCCGAAAATTACAGGTTAACCGTTTACGAACTGCTGGCTGCAGTATGATGCAGAACTATATAATAGTCGCACGACGCATATTAGGAGTGAGTGTAGACCCCATCAAATAAGAACAGTAATTACGTTGTGTGTTGTGTATGTGGAAAAATGGGGATGGGGATGATGTTGGTGGTGGTGGTGGAGTGTGTGGGGGGGGGAGTTGTTGGGAAGGCACGACCGTGCTTCAGAGTTCATACATAAATAATGGTGCTTGACATGACGAGAGGAAAAGGTTAACGTGTGTGTTTACGTTTTGCTGAGCGGCTGCTATCTGTATCGGAAATACAAAAGGTGTTGCATGTTTTAGGCGTGCGTTGCAGTTGCTGTTAAATTACTCGAGTCGATTGGACATGCGTGGGGTTGCTATTTTCAGTGAGAGACTCACATTTTTTTATCAAGTTAAAAATATTGTCCGCCAATTCAGCGGTAGATACAGACCATAGTTCAAATATCATTCTATAAGACCGCGACATGAAGATTGAGATTTAAATGCCAAAAGGAGCAATGATTTAAATTATTGTTCAATGGACTGCATTACATAGTAAACAAGGTTTGTAAGAAGTATTTAAAACATATTGAACAAATGAAAGATTAGTTGGATTTGCCTCCCTTAAAGCAGTTACACAACATACAAAGCTTGTGCAGCAACCGTTCGTAAGCTTCTCCGCATTGCACCAGTGTTCGTATGGTTTGTCTGCGCTGCAGCCAACATGCTGCAAGATGGAAGGGGCAGCATGCATTCTGCTGCAATACAGAAATATGTTGGTGATATCTGAATATGACCAATAAAAAGACAAATTCAATTGGAATCTTTTAATAATTTTTCTTTTCTTTATTTTCTATGGAAATATTTTATATTTAACTTAGGTCGTTGCACTTAATATTTGTTTATCTTTTTAAATACAGACAACAATCCGGATCAATCAAAATCCGTCCACTTGAGATATCGAAAGAATATCAGTTCCCTTTTTTTAGTCCAATGAATTGCATGACATGACATGCAACAGGACCAGATCCAAATCTCAAATTCATGCAATTTGAGGGCTTACATTATTTCGAATATCACCCTCAACATATTAAAAATTTAAAAATAGATTATTCAAGGATAAAAACAGTTACAGCATGTTATTAATTGGTCATTTACCTTCGTTTTAACGGCGCAATGTCGTCATGCTGCGATGTTTGGTGTTGACGTTGTAAACGCGCATCGAGGACTCGCTGAACATCGTGGTAATTTCCCGGAAACGAGTTTGGTTTACCAGCAGCCCCCGAGGCTCGAAATTTGTCGAGATCATATCACCTTCGCCGCCGCCATCTCGCCGGAATATAAATATACCCGTGTCGACGTGAGCGCCGAGAAAGGAAGAAGGGAGAGAGAAAAAAAACAGCTTAGTCAGGATCAAGGCTCGGAATCTCGTCAAGCTCGACTGCGCGCGCCGTAAACATGGCCGTCGTCTACTGTCGATATGCAGTTCCGGTTCCCCCCAAAATGGCGTTCGACGTAAATGGCAGGTGGAAGACGAAAGGTGGTGGTGGTGGTGGAGAAATCCACGAATTTTCGAACGCCGAACTCACGACTCAGACATCGGCGCGGAGACGAATTTTCTCGACTGCCGCGTCTGTTCTTTTTCTCGACGGCGCTCTTATCCATCATCCCACGGCCGGTAAAAACGCTGAACGCGGCCGACCCCCGATGCGACGAACGGCCGATCGCTGGAGCTCGGAGCTCGGGATTTTCAATTCCCGTCGAGTTTTCCCGGCCGGTTCCACGGTTTTCCACCGGAGCACACACACACACCGCCGGCGCGCGGTGGAGCTCGGGGTGGGGGGGAGGAGGGGGGAGGGGCCCAGCTACGCTCGGTGACGTCACGGGCACGTACGGGGGTCACGTGACTCGTCTCTCGTGCAATGGCACCCGCGTTCCCGCCGGCGTCTCCACCATTCGAGAAGCAGGGGAGGTTTGTCGCCGGGGTTTTCTGATCCACGCCCGTCCGTCGTACGGCTTCTTCTTGTATACGACGGCTGCTGGGGATGTTGGGGTTTCGGGGGAGGGGGATGGGGAGGGGGAGGGCAGGCTTGGCACATCAGCGCCAATCGGATTAGTTAGGCCCAATTATGATCGAACGCATGTGTGTGTAGGCAGCGCGGAGCCAAAATCGTAGATATTCCCGTGCCGCGTCCCACCTTTTTTGATTTGCTAAGTGCCTGTGTAGGTGAACAGTTGTTGCTCACGAGGTGCGGCAACCTCGATCGAAAGAGGGGCCACATTTGTCACACCTTTTTTTTTAATAAATTAATGTCGAAGCATTTTAACTCCTGTTTGCCCCACCATGTTGTTGTTGGTGATTGCCAGGAGGGGGGGGGGTACATTATCAAATATGAAAGTATAATTGACTTTGGCGTAAAATAATATAATTTCATACCAATTTTAAATATTCCAAAAAAACATTGTTTTGCCTTTACATTTTAATTTTTACTTAATTATTTCGGTTTAAATTTGGTTTATCGCATTTGCATTTTAAATTTTATTTTAAATTTATTTCAGTTTAATTCAGAATTCCACAAGGCTGAAAAATGTTGCTGCTTTGCACCCACTTTTGTTGCACGCTCCCTTTTTATGTTTTCCTCGATTTCACTTTCGGTCTTTTTAAAATTCAAACTGCTTGTGATCATTGGCTGGTGACGTCATACCACCGATTAAATTGGAGCGCAAAAAATTAAAAACACAGAACTCGTAATTTAGTCTCATCTAGGGTATCCAACAACATAAACCCTTCCTTATTAGCTAGAATCGTGGGCCGCGTCCAATCACCACCCAAGCAAGGTGTGACACCTCCCAATCCTCTTTTACACCCCCCCCCTCAATCCAACACTTTCGCTCTCCCAAAAACTCGATCCGCTCTTTAGTCCCACGTGACTGCCCATCCTTGACCGGCCGGCCACTCCTTACACACACGAGTAACCCACCCACCACCACCTCCCGGGGATCTTATCATCAACCTCACCCTCCCCACCACCTTCCCCTGTTTCACCTCGCATTCACCTAATTTTCGGCAGCTCTGCACCGACGACTACGTTCTCACCTCTGCGCCCACTTAACCTGTCCGCGCAGGAACTAACGAACCATTCTAGATCAACCCCACGATATTGGTCCATCTCAACTCGTCATTCACACACACACACACACGTTTGAGTCACCTATTTTCCCGCACCCCGCCATCTTTTTGTCAGCGTCTTCGATCACCTCTCCCCTCCTCGCTGTACACACACGACTCTCCGAAAACCCAACTACTGTATATACACTCAACGCACACGGGACAGCTCGAGTCCTCCTTCCCAGCGAGGACTTATTCCCTCCTCCACACTACCGTCAGTAGGATCCAACCTATCCCGTCCAGGAATCGCCTCGATATCCTCATGAGATCTCCATTTTGCACTCCTTGTGCGATGCGCGCTCGGGATTCACCGATGGAAATGAAGGAAATCAGTAATTTCATTAATCGTTAGTCAAGTGTAACTATGCACTTTGGACGGCACGATCTTCCCCGATTCCCCGACTTCATAGAATCGTACATTTCAGATTAGTGGACACGGTTTTGTCCTGAAAATGACCAGCCGTGTCTAGGAAGATTGTCCCGTTAGTCAAGCAAAAGTAACCGGTGTCCGACTTTTCGGAATTCTCAATCTACTTCGTCCTATTCCTGGAAATCCTAAATCCTGGAAAAGGGACGAGATTTTTGGCGTGGATCTCATGAGGCTAACCGAGAGACATCCCCCCTCCCCCACCACCACCACCACCTCTCTCCGTCACGGGAGCACTGCTATCCATCCTTATACCTCATCTCTGGCGCGCGGCGTGAACGACAAACTGGGTGGAAAAACGAGGACCCCGCCGCTCTCTTGACTACTGGTGTCTACGTTGTTCCCCCACTACCACCATCGCCACCACCACCACCAGCCCCGACTTCTCCCATAGAGTCGAGAGCGTGCTCGCGCGCGTTTGTGCACGAGCCCAGAGCATTTGCCTCCGGTTTGGCATAACACGCATCCACGCATCAGCGCTGCCGCCGTCGGCTCTTGCCCCGTTCGGTGCGACCGTTTTCAACACACACGCGCGTCCCAGCCTTTGCACCGCCCGACAGTTCGGCCTAGAGCTTTTTCCGAGCCCCGAGACCGTGGGGGGACTCTCGCCAACCACATCGGGTCCAGGATCCGCTCGACGATTTTCGCACGCGCGTCGTTTTGCCGCCAGGCCCGCTCGTCACCGGTGTGAAATTGGTCCTGTCTAGCTTCGCTCGCGCCCGGCCAAAAGGCCTATCTCGGCACGACTTTCGACTACCTCCCCCCACCCCCCGTCCTCCTCCCCTTGCCTCGAACCCAGATCTTACGAGAGATTTGAGAGTACTCCCGCGTTTCGTGTGGCTTGTGGGCCGCCCGCCACGGTCACCTCCGTGTGTCCGTCGCCTGCTCTCTTTTGTTCACTCGTTATCGTCGTGTCGCTAAATCGAACTGTCGTCACCACCGACTCATGGATCTGACCACCGCCTACCGCTACAATCAGAGCATGATGGAATATTATTCATGCAAACGTAAGTATATGGAACCAGACTCTCTTTTTCAGCTCGACTAATGAGATTTGCACGTACATCGCGTCACACCCTCGTAAGCACGCTGTCTCGTAGTGCATGCATGTTGCGAAGTGCGAATCTCAGTAATGGTCAGTGAGCGCATCCACTGATGCATGTGTTGCGTGTGTTTGTCGTTACAAGATTCCCAATATCGAATGTCGTTCACATTTTTCTGGATGATTTGTCCGTATCGTTGGCATGATCTAAAATATCGTCAAACCTAAACAGTTTCATCGCTTTGAAAAAGTGAGTGATGAGATTTTATGTAAGGCGATTTTGATGACCGTACATTGAGACCTCAACCTGTTTCAGTCAATTGAGCATGTGCGGAAGAGACTTGGATCCAGAACCACCAAAAATCGTGTCATGATTCTTGTAGTCGTTGCGTGTTGCACAAAACACGTTCTCTCTCTCTTTTTCTCGCTCGCTATATTCAGGGACAAGCTGGCTTCGATTCCTATTCGATTTGGTCCACTTAGAGCGATGAATTCGAGGGTCGCCCGATTGAGTAGCCGAAATCAGCCGAGCGTTACCAACAGAGCACGTGCTTCGGGCGACGAGAGAATGAGAGAGAGAGAGAGAGAGCTTCAGCGCCAGAAGACCTAAGTAGACCGCACCAAGATTCGCCTTTTTCTTACCTGACGGCTACGAAGAGACACGCGCGTACACACACACATACATGCGAACGGTCTTGGCCGGAAGACTGTTACGCTTGACCGGATTGCGTCACCGCATCCTCTCGGAAAGAGAGAGAGAGCGAGCCGGCACTCTGCCGTACTGACCGGTCCGGCACGTGTCGTGATACGTTTGTGTACGGGTGTCGATCCGCGGTGGCGCGGCCTCTCGCCTCTCCCGCGGCATCGTTCTGGATTATTTGTTGTTTTGTTTACCTTTTAGTGGAAGGGGGAAAAGGGTGGGGGGGATGGTCACGCGTTTGCACGTGCACGGGCTGTGACCAGCGGGCGTGGTTGGAAAAAGGGGAGGTTAGTGAGGGGTGGGGTAGGTGAGGTCAACCTTGAAAATCAACTTCCTGTGACTGGCGGTGCGTTGGAAAATTTCCTCCACTGTGTAACGTAGGAGCGTGTGATGCCGATAGAGTGCTCGGCGTTAGGTGTAAGGGCTCTCTGGTGCGTGACAATTGTCTGTTTGCTCTCTTTTGGTTAATTAAATGGAAACTGCGCCGTCAAGGTCCATTGCGAAATGTATTAGGGAGATTAAATCAATTCTAGTCAATTTCGGTATCAATTAATTTCATTGTTCCTTATAAACAACAAACAATTTACAACTGTTAATTTTCTTGCTATATTTACCATTTTTTTTAAAATCTGTGTTTAAAGATTGTTGTTTGTTCGAGAAAATTATTTCTTAGAATTTTTTCTCTGCAATAGTAGATTTTATGCCGTAGTGGAATGATGGAGATGTAATTTCCTTGAGCATGTGACATACAATTTGATTCAATTGACACATCTAGCGTATATTTCTTTATCGATTAATCATTTTATTTTGTTGGTTTGTTTTCCAAAAAAGGATTTCGCAAATGCAATATTAAACCTGCATATTTGCTTAACAGTTACTTTAGCCAGTCTCTTGCCAGGCCCAACGTTTCGCGTCGTTCTGCGCCGTTGAAACCCCCCACTTTTCACTGACTAACTCGATTATTTCTGAAACGAACGTACACGAATACCGAAACTGAATGGTGCCAGCTGCTACCACATAGGCCCTCGTTCGGCGCAGCTCGCCGAGAGCCTGTCAACGCGCGTGTTTGGGGGTCTTAACGCGGTGAACGGGCTATATATGGTCCATGTGTCGGAGCGCCGCGTAGATCTAGGACACGCGCGTCGGCCCGGCTAAAGGTCCATATGCTACGCCGCGTTTCGATCGCTTGGATCGCGGCATGCGTCAGCCGTTCTCGCGGGGGTCGACGATGCGTTGCTCGGCTGGTTAAAAACAGAAGAAATTTCAAATCGTACGATTTTCTTTAGTGAATTGATATCACAATTTGAGTTTGTCCTACAGGCATGTCTCCTTTGGACAGGTGAACGCAGATAGACTGTTTAGGAATAGGAACAGGAATGTTGATATTAGAATGAAGATCGGTTTTTGTTCTTAGGGCTTCTCAAAGAAAAATATATTTTTCATGCACTCTAATCGGCAACCAAAATTTTATCCGTTCAAAATTTGAGTTTGTTATTGAATTGGGAAAAATAAAATATAGTTAATTGTCAAACAACTTGTATAGTGAAAAATATATTTTGATGAGATCTCAGAACGTAGTCCTAATATCGAAACACGATTCAGCAAAAAAAAAATTGTTTCGCTTTTAATTATTTTGAGGGATTTAGTTAGTCTCGCTCCCGGTCTCCATGAAACTATATTTTTCGCAATTACCAGTTCTAATTAAAATAATAGTAAAATATTATTATAAAAA
>JAQGBY010001274.1:0-30926 GCA_034698785.1 Mycogona germanica
AGCATCTAAATCTTTCTGTAATTCAACCGAGTCCCGGTCACATTCTATGCCCCTGTACAACATTGTATCATCAGCATAAATCAATCGCATAATCAATCGCACAAGGTTTTCTATAATAATATTGCAAGGTTTATTTTCCTAAAAACAATCGTTTCCCAAAAGAATTTTATGCTTGAGATCGAATCATTTGATTGGAGTTAGGAGCAATGGCGTAAACCAAATTCACATTTATAAATAATTTTAATCATGGCTAAATACATAAAAATAAATTAATAGTTAATATTGTTGTACGAGTGGCATTTGTGAGGAAACAGCAAATAAGGTGCCACCTCAGCATTTAACGCGTTACCTATAACGACGTTTGCAATCCTCACCACAGGTACCATAGCGACATAGATCATTCAATCCATCCTCTTCAGACGTCGTAGTGCAAATCACGGGTTCCACACTTTGCTGGCCACCCGCCTGCTCGACATACACCCCACCCAAGTTTCTGCTGCTAACTAGCTGTCGCTTTTCACGCAAGATGCGCATGTCGTAACTATCATATTCCCTGTACATGTCATCATCATAGTTATCCGCAATGCCGTCATTGGGTCCGTCCATATCGGGTCTAGTTTTGAGTAGTGGAAGAGCACCAACAGCGGGACCTTTAGGGAAGATACAAGATATTGTCAATTAAGTGGAAATTCTTAACTTAACACGTATTTTGGGTGCATGTTGTTGTTGTGCATGAAAACTGAATCGTGCACACACTTTGTTCAAAATTTTACCATTGAAATTACCAAGTTTCAAACCAACTTCTCTTGTCTCTTCACTTAAACGGTGCCAACCTTGATTTATTTGGTTCCAATCTTGATTTACTTGGCTCCAAGCAGAATTGAATTTATTTTCAGCTCCAGTCATATCTATAATTGTTCTTGGTGCGGGAGTTCCAGTTATTTTGTTAACAGTTCCACCTACATTTGGTGCAGAGGTTACAGTTGCTTGGTTCAAAGTTGCAACTGCATATGATACGGGAGTTGAGGATACTTCGTTTAAAACTTCTTGGTTCCAAGCTACAACTGGATGTAGTATAGGAGTTGCAGCTTCTTGTTTCAAAGATCCAATTGCAATTGGCGTGGGAGTTGCAGCTTCTTGGTTCAAAGGTACAACTGCATTTGGCACGGGAGATGCAACTTCTTGTTTCAAAGATCCAGTTGTAATTGGTGTGGGAGTTGCAGCTTCTTGTTTCAAAGATCCAATTGCAATTGGCGTGGGAGTTGCAGCTTCTTGGTTCAAAGGTACAACTGCATTTGGCACGGGAGTTGCAACTTCTTGTTTCAAAGATCCAGTTGTATTTGGTGTGGAAGTTCCAGATATTTGGCCCAAAGCTACAATTGCATTTGGTACTGTAGTTCCTATTTCTTGGTTCAAAGCTAAAATTGCTTTTGGTGCTGAAGTTCTGGTTATTTCCCCTGGGCACTTGTCATTATGAAAATCTGGATGGTTGAGATAATCTGGTGAATCTGGGAAATAAACACAATTGTGGAAACCATACAGCCAGCCAAAAGAATGGTGTCACTTGCAAGTAAAAATGATTTATCCGAAATTTCAAGTAACTTGGACTACGTCACCAAGAATTAAAGTCAAGACAATAACCAAGACTTAAATAATAAAGTTACCCACAATTGCTTTTTTAAATAATGCTAAAAAGAGAGAAATACATTTTATGCTCGTACTAATTTGAAAAACATTTTACATTTTTTTGTGGCACCAACGTTGAGTTTACTTACGGCATAGGCCATCATATTGAGCAGATTGTTTTTGCATACACCTGCTAGCATTAAAATCTCCTTTAATGTAAACACGCGTGCCAAAAATGTTTCCGCTGCAAGGAAATATAAAACCCTCAAATCATTCATGCATTCGTCAAGAATCAGACCTAATGGGTAATAGGGAGAAATTAATTTGAACAAGTTTAAACGGAAGAACAGACAAAGAACAATCTAAACTTTAAACTAATGCAATATAAGAAATAAATAGCCCATCACGGCATATTCACAGCTTACGCAGGAGCATATTTACAATATATGAAACAAAAAGATCCGTTGTTGGCCAACTTGTTCATCTCAACTGTTCCACATCCCATTGATGTTATTTTCCCCCAGATCATCTAGAACAGATAAAAAGGTATATATTCATAAGACCTCCTGCTTGAACAGCACAATGGCCCATCAGTTATGTTTCGGTCTTTCGGATAAGTAACACCAAAAATAATTTTTAAAGAGAAATAACATGCCAATATTTTGGCTATTTCAATTTTTGTTTGAAAAATTTTCTTTCGATTTTGCATAAGTTGGATATTACGCGCGTCACTTCTTGTTCTTTTCAGACTCGCAAAATTTTGCTGGCAAATTCAATTCATTATTTTTCATAGTTGGGTGTTTCAGACATTTCGCATCAATTTTTCAGATGACGATTTTGTTTATTTGTTGAACAGGTATATATCTGACAGTGGAATTAATAGTCCTTTCGAAATTGTTTCTATTATTTTATTTCTATTGCAATTGTCACTGTAATGTATTGCACTACAGGATTTTATGCACCCCTCCTCTTCAGTATTTGATTATGCAGAATTATCTTTCAAAATTCCTCTCATTTTGGAATTATTTATGTTCAGGTTTGCGATTTAAAAATGAAAACGTAAAGACACAATTTAGAAGTGCAGATTTAGAAAATCAGATATTTTAGACCACCTATCGCCAAGCAAGTAACATGATTTTTCTTTGCATCATCTAGTCCAAGACATAGGAAAACAAAAAAAAAGAAATGCAGCAAAATAGTTAATACTAGTTGAATAAGTGTACTGCACCATTGTCAATTTCCCGTAAAAAGGATTTGGGGTATACGAATCTAGAATAGTGTCGGTAAGATTGACGATCCCTTCGGTGAAAATTTCTTGGAACGCGCTTTTATAGTCCACAGGTTCAGACGGCGTAAATTTTGCTCGAGTGAAAACTTCACCCATGAACACATTTTCACCGTTTATTGCTGGTGAACAAATAAAAATGAAAAAACACACGTAAATGAGGACCCTGTATTGAATCAAGAAGTCCAGCTTCACTAATCTAGCTACTCTCTTTGGTGCAAGCTCTATCTAAATGTAAATACAGTCAAGTCTCCAGTTCAAATTTCCAAGTGAGCGGACTAAGTGTCCACTTACGCTGGGGAAGGCTTGCATTTACGTCATAATCGTCCATTTGATACTTAAGGTAAGCTTGTGCACTTGACGCTATATACTTGTTATATACCTGAGAAGGAAAAATAACACATTTTGATATATTGATGATAGCTAGCCAAGTGCATATTAGATGTCTGCGTCCGGGACATCGGCTAACACAAGTAGACAACTCAGTTTACAATTATTAACTAGTATTTAATTGGAATTGATTGTTCTGATAAAATAACAATTTTGGACATTATTGCAACTCACCAGTTGGTTCATGCAAACAGCTTTACCGAAATTCATGACCTCTCCTTTGGCAAACGATTGACGTATTGTGTTGTGCTGTCTTAGAATTGCATCCTCCCGTTCCGGTGTGATCAGGCACTAAATTTTGGAACAAGATAATTAGAAGCAACAAGTCAAACTAGTCCCAATTCACATTTTTTGTTGAGATGAGACAGACCATCTAAAATGTACTTTCCAACTTGTATTTTTTTTTCTTCAATTAACTGTAGTTAACCGTTCTGTACCCCCCTCATGGTGCTTGGGCCCTGGGGTCGAAATTTTCGAGAGTCCGTGCCGGGAATGGAACACGGGACCACAGAGCCACAGTCTACCGACTGGGCTACGACGAATCGTACAGTCGAGTCGTATAATTAGAAATATTGAAATGAAAACTTATGCAATTAGTTACTGATGCATTGCTGCAAATTTTAGGATATTATAATAGAAACCCCCATTTATAACCAAGCGAGACAATCTAAAGACTTTTTTCTCTTTTCTTTGAAAAAAGAAGAAAAAAACAATGACGCGATTTTTTCTTTCGCGAATGTGGAATCTTATTCTATGCACATGTGTCTGAACAAAGGAGAAGTAGCAAAGATTGCATTAACACATACATCATGTGCCAATAACATACGATGAATGACCCTGCTTGTTCCTTACATTAACATATACAGAGTCATTCACCGAATTTTATTGACATACAGTGTGCGTGTAGTGCAATGTTCAGCTAATTAACTGGCATACGAGTACATCAATGCAAATATAGGATGCAATATTATCAGAAATGGGTATGATAACATAATGCACATGGGAATATCACTTGTACTACAGCAAGGACATTGTAGTAGTGTACAAGCAATGTCTGCTTACATTGACGGCCTCTCTTATCGTTCCCCTGTGTTATTTTCTATTCATGCCGCTATTAAACAAAGTAGTAGTGTAACGTGAAACTTCTGTTACTGACAAGAATCCTTTCACAGCTTCGTAATAGACGTAAAATCAATAAAAAATAGACAGACAGGAACTTACTTACAGGATCAGAATTTGTAATTGGTAATGCCAGCATTCCACCACCATCAGCCAAAAGGACAGCACACATGAACACCAACCACCACGCCATTGTTGATTCAGGTCCACAGGTAAATAACGGTCACACCCCAATACGGAATTAAAGCGACAACTGGCAACAAATTAACTTGCAGTAATTGCTTATTGTCCAAGTCACTATATCGTTATATCTGGCCACATATCCAATTGGATATGGCATACAGAATTAAAACAAAAACAAGATTGAACTTATAACTGTGGTTGCTAGCTAGACATACTCTTGGTTTTATGTTACTTATAATTAATTGCCCGGCACTTTCAAGCTGTGGATAATGGGATTATAATATGAACCGCCAGCATCACAATCATTAATTTAGAATCGTTAAATTTAAAAGTGTCGTCCAATAGTACCTGCATTAAATTACATGAGTTTTGCAATAGCGGAGACTTCACAAATTATGAAAAAATTAATGAACTCACAAAGGGGGTAAAAGAAACCCACCTATCTGCGACGACTTACTTAATTTAACCGCACCACTAATCAGTCAATTCCTTTCTCCTCAATTTTTAAAAAAATATATTTTTTAAATGTGACATTTTGGTTTGCACAGAGATGAGATTCGTACACCGAACCTGCATTCAGGGTCGAATAGTGTAGCTTCGTGAATCATCTACCGAACCAATCTATCAACCGCAACCAATAGAACAAAAAACACTGCAATTAATGGGCGTCACTTTCAAGGGGAACAAAATACGATTAAAAAAAAGTGGTGGCAACAATATCACATATTTCAATTTATTGTGTATTTTTTTTTAAAAAATGACAAGATACACTTGTCAAACGTAAGTACAATTTGCAAATGATTGAAGACCAATACTGTTGAACGAGTAACGAAATCTATTCATCACATCAAAAGAGATGTCCAGCATCCATTCACCACTTCATTGCAGACGTATTCACTAACCATTACCACAATTAAATAAAACAATTTTGAATAATTCAAAAGAATTGATATGTGCAAGCAGTTTAGGGTCAAAAAGCTGATAAAATATTGGCAACAAAATAACCCAAATAACACCACTTGCAATTTCATGTCATCTAATGAACTAGTGAAATCTAGAAAAAGATTACACCAAATATTTAAAATGCAGCTGAATTTAGGACTCGTTTTTGAAACAAATGATCTTTTTGGACCTAGATTATTCAGCGTATTTTGTTACCACTCTATAAATCTACTCACATATTAGACAGGACTGCATTTATTCAATTTTGAAACCAGTACTAAAATTTGTCTAGTTTCTACATCAATTGATGCACACAGGGAGTGCTCATTGGACTCAATCATTTGGACGCTCTGAATGAATGCTGGGAAGCTCAAAGAGCTCCTGGAGAGATAACATGCATTAAAAAAACGTAGAAAAACAAAATATATAACAGGAAGCTCAAACGGCGTTTTAAAAAATCTCTTTAAAAACTGTCTGCTTTCGACAGTTGATCTCCAGATGGAGAATGTAAAACAAAAACAAAATCGTTTCCTGTATTCCCAGTTGAAGAATTTGACAATTGGCTGGAAAACTACTGTTTTACGAATTGACACTGTCTACAATCCAAAATAGCAGATATGAGGCCGAAAGCAGTAATAACAAAAATATAGGATGATTGCTTGGACAGCAATCGATTCGGTAACAAGATCGTCGATAAACAACGTTTATATCTCATCTTCAGCGAAAATTAAGAAATTGTAGATTTGCGAAACACAAAGACAAACGTATGAACTCAACACTTTTATCATTACCCAAGAAATTATAATAAATAAAATTAATTTATTACTTAATTGCGATCTTGTTGTCGACTCTCGATTGCAGTCCAAACAATCATCCTATATTTTTTTAATGTCTACAATGTCTGACTTAAAAAAACAACCCACAGCAATGATAACAAAAGCATCAATTTTGTTTGCTGATAAATATATTTACAAGCATCCCTTGGTTGAGTAATGGGACAATAATTTATTTGAAGCCCAACAGGTAGGTAATCGTTGAATACTTTTGGCGAGTGTATAACATACTGTATACAAGTGGACTGTTTAACCACATGAAAATTGGTTTTTAGATTTGACCACAGCTTAATCAAAATTGCAATTTTAATTATTTAAAGTGTGCGTTACAGAAAATGAGAAACGTTTTAGTTGCTTTCAAAGTTGAAGAGTTCAAAATAATTCGGCCCTTGTTTCCCAGGGACACACAATTATTCCATTTTTGCATAGAGCGATTCAACTATACCATGGGCACCTCTTGAGATGAACTGATTTGCCAAGTCTGTGTGTCTCAGCATTAGATTAGCTAATATAACACAAATTACATCACAACAATAACTGAAACATGCGATCTGGACAATTATCGGCTTGGCAAAAACCAACAGATTTTCATATTGGTACCAGTTTTGGCCAAATTTTTGCAGGAGATTCCGATTAACCGATTTTTTGAGCAGATACTAGATTAATGGAACAAATTGGTACTAATATCAAAGGTCGATATAAATATCGTTTACAAAAATACTTGGCAATGAACTTATTATTAAATTATTTTTTAAAAACTTATCAGCAGAAATTTCTCAAATTTGAATTAATTATTTTGAAACTTGTAAAACAATTTAAATATTTTATCTTATTGGCAATTACAATGTTTCAAATTTCAGCAGCATTTGGTAATTGATAAAAAAATCTAAGCAATTTTTTTAGCATGTTCAATTATTTTTTATTTCATTCACTGTAGTGACAGCACTACAGGTAAATAATTCGGTACCCCTCTCACACAATCAAACCTAGGCTACGAGGTGCACAAAATTGGTTTCAATAATTTTGGAATTTGCCCAAATAAGTTTTTAATAAACTGGATCACCTTACAAAATGTGCTCGATCCATGGCAGGATCCATCCATCCATGCAGTTGCAAAGCCTTCACAAAATCTACTTCTTGACATGGGACAGTTTATGCCGTTCCAGCATCACCCGTTCGTAGAAGGGCTTCCGACAGACATCACACCTGTACTGCTCGGTGTCGTGTTCGGATCGGACATGGGTGTGCAGGGCCCGCCGAAGTTTAAATGCCCGATTGCAAACCTCACATTTGTACATGCGTTCTCCCTTGTGGATGAGTGCGTGGTCCTGCAGGTGGGACAGCTTGGTGAATGAGGAGCCACACACAACACATTGGAATGCCTTGGTCTCCAGGTGGACCTTGGTGTGCATTTTCAGGGTGGCGTGACTGGAAAATTTCTTATGGCACTGGCCACACTCGTACGATTTCTCCAGGCTGTGTGTTCGCTTGTGCAAGAGCAGGGCACTCTTTTGAAACGCTTTGCCGCACACGTTACACTTGTAGAGTCCCTCGGGCTCCTGGCCCAGTACTACATCTGGCAGCTTCTCACCAAGCTCGTCTGGCAGCATCTGACAAAGTTGGTCTGGTAGCTTGTTTGGGAGGTGGTCTGGCAGCTTGTTTGGGAGGTGGTCTGGCAGTTTATTTGGTAGATGGTCTAGTTGGTCTAGCAGGTGGTCCTTCTTGTCTGGCAGGTGGTCTAGCTTTTCTGGCAGTTTCACAGGCATTTCCATTGAACTCTCTATCACCCCAATCTCCATCTCACTGCTGTCCAATCGCCCATCCTTGTCTGATCGCTTGGCGCATTTCGGTTTTTTCTTCTTGAATGCTATCCCGCAATCCGGAAATTTGACTGCAGCATCCGATGTGACCAGGCTGTCTGGTTCCACTCTCAACATGCTGTCCGGAAGCTCGTCCTGCTGCAAACTGCAGCAACCATCTGATCGGTCGTCCTTGTCAGGCGAACTGGGCGATGTTGAAAGGTTATCATCAACATGAATAAAGAAGTCACCCTCTTGGCTGAAACCACCATGACCAAACTCCTCCTCCCGAAGCTGGATCATTAGACAGGAGGCAACATCAGACTCACGGTATCCATCCCCCTGACTATTAATGCCCATTAGCAGTTGCTGGCTGACCTTGCGAGCCAAGTCAAGTTGGGCTTGACCGGCGGCATTGATTGGCCAGTGGGGCTGGTCAAAATCTGCGTCCTGGTAGCTGTCCATCATGTCACCACATTCCTCAACTTCCCGTTTTAATTTTTGGGCAGCCAGGACCTCTCTATCCTCATCATCCAGGTCCAGCTCTGCCGGTGTTAAGCCATCATCAGTTCGCTGCTTCTCAGCGGCTGACTCCAGAGCATCCACCAACATGTGAAAATCTGACTTCCTGGCAATTTCCAGCAGGCCTTCCAGTTGTTCCTGACGAATAGTGACATTACCGTGGTAGAGAAACTCTAGAAGAAAATCGAGCTCACTGCCCTGGTGCTGAGCTGGCTGCTGTTGCTGGCCCACAGCAGTTCTTATCAGTTTTTCAGTGGACAGGAACACATCCAAAATGAGTTTATGGGCCCTGACTGTCTGGCCACACCACTGGAAATTGAAATCAACACCATGATTGGATAGGAAAAAGTCCCACAGGCCATTAGTCAGTTTCTCGTGGTGGTTCTCACAAGTGATGTTGATTAGAGCAGAAGTGGCCACAGTGGCCATCTTGAATCTCTTTGTCAGGGCAGATGGACGTCCACCTTGATAAACTTGATATGCATTTCCGAGTGCTGAGCACCGCTGCTGGTCAAATGGGGTTCCACTTTTATAATCAGCTTCTCCATTCTCGGATGTGCCAATCGTGTGTCGTGGTTTGTGTTGAGCACCGGATTTTGTGTCTGGTAAAAAAAAGAAGATAATTAGTAAGTTTATGGTACTGGCAGAGCTAACGAGTTTTGATTTTGCTAATGCCTCGTATCACACTATATGAAATAGACAAGGGAATACAATAATAACTATAAAGGGAAGATAAGTTTTTGAGTCTGAAAAGACCATCTCATAGCCACTTTATTGTGCTAACTAGAAAGCCGGTCCAGTTCCACATCCTTGCCGAATTCCCCCTACCATGGCATCCTGATTGTTCCAGACTGATGAGGGAGATCATCCCAAGTGGGGGCAAGAGAAGGCCCTAGCTAGACCTCCTGTATTCAGATCATTATATACGTTCGTAAGATACATTATAACACTGAAGTTGTAGATTCAGTGTTATAACGTCAAGGAAATGGTGCCACAACACGTGATTAAAAAAATAAGATTTCCAAAGGCATGGCAAGTTCATAAGCAAATTTCCGACCCCATGCTTATATTTCGACAAATCGAACCCTAGTATTAGGAGACAATTTGCGAGGATGCCCAGAGAATTTGATTGTCTTGGACCCCCCTTAATCCGGCACTGGTCAGACATACTGTCAATATTGGGTAAGGAGTCGTTAAAGTTCACCGGGAAGCGAACAATTCCTGGTTTGGGATATTGCTAATATAAATGTTAAAGACTCCCCTAGGAATAGTTTTTCTAAAATGGTCAACTCTGGTTTGACTCGTACTTCAACTACTATTGAAAATATTTCCCCAGCAGTCTGTCGACAGTGGAATAGCTTTATAATTTAGTCTCAAATGCAGTGCCTGATAAATAGAACGACTGAACCTTTGTCCTTAACTGACATTTCGATCCCGCAAAAGACCCCTCCGGGGCTGCTTGTGGAAACATATAATTTTGTAATTGATTTTAGCTACGACTAGTGTAATCTGTGTACACCCGCGCAATTTGAGTCGAAACACCTCAAAACAATTCGAATCACCCAATAACAAAATCAGATTTCGACTTGCTAGTCAAGTGCATTTGAAGTTGAGTCGTGCATTCCACAGTCAACTCGAGAACACTATTATTTAATAAGGAACCCCATTAGTTTGACACACCCGCCAGTGGTCACCCGCTATCGAAATGAACGAGTGAACTCACCCCTCAAGGGACAAACGGAACAAAAAATCAAATATGGCTGACGTCTTTGTTGTTCGATGAGGCTTTTACCTCCCTGGTGTCTCCACTTTCTGCCACTCACGACACCCCCAATACTTCAATGTCAAAAAATAACTCAAATTGAGATGATAGTACAATACGTTACCTGTGCAAGCCTTTGAAACGCATCAGCGAAAGCCGAAACCACCGGCCAAATTTTGCGGAGGTACCACAGCCGAACAATCTGTCATGCTTGCTTGCAAATGGCGGCTAGTGAGCTAAAGTTAGTGCGCGAAGCGCCCGCTAGTGTCTCCCCTAGCCCTACTAGTCAAAATCTTCATTACATTTCCAAAGACATATTTGAATAGAGGCTAGAATGTATCAGAAAACTGTTTACTATCCGATTTATCAGTAAAAATAACGTCGTAGTTTAACAGATAAATAATCATGGTGATCAGCGTAAATAGATGCATGAACATTTTCATTTCATTTCTTGTGTCAGGCTTGTCATTTGCAAAGTAATTCCTCTCTATTTGTATTTCTGCGTTCATTGTCCTCTACGTTTTTATAGAATAACCTCTTTTGACTCGCTCGTTTCTCATAAGTGTGTCTGTAATCTATAGATGGCAGCACAGGTATTTGGTGATTTCTGTGAATGTTAATCGGTTGTTTACTATTACTGACTAAAACATGTGACTGTTTCATTCTTGACCACTCTCATCGGGGCTATTATTTGATTCCTTTAATCAACCATAGTGGTTTTCTTCCAGTCCAATTTGGATGCTAGAAATGGGATTGCCAAATGAAAGTCAAGGTGACAAAGGTGACATTTCGCGAAAAATGTTGATTCCAACAACAAGAGACGTTTTGAAATGTCACCTAGAAGCCAAGGTTCGAAGTCTGCAGCCTGGCAAGGAGGTGTACGTCGTGGGCCAGCTAATTCGAGACGAGTCAGATCAGTCCATCATCAGGTTACTCTGTGATTCGGAACTGTTGAGAAAGCGCATCGAAGAAGTGCTAAATTGTCACTTGAGGTACGCACGACGATTAACCGGTTGAATATCAAGCTGCTCTTCTCCATCAGTCACAACCTCACCACTCTTAACACAACCAACTTCATCTCCCAAGCTAAACTACAGGGAACATCCACTCAAACTAGAAACAATCTTTAAAAAGATTATCTTTCTTCCCCAGAAGTGTTACCGACTGGAACTGCCTCCCCCAAGATTTGGTTCAGGCCCCCTCCGCTTGCCGTGGCTTGTACGGCATCCTAGTGATGATGGTTGAAATTTATTTTTTGTTTACAGCAACGTTTCTGTTGATATCGAAGAACTTGGAGAGCAGTTATTTCCCAAGGTGGCGTCTATAGATTCAGAGTTATGTGCGCAAATCACAGGTACCATGTAGTTTACTGACGACATTTTATTTTGTGAAACTCCTAATTTTTTAAGTGCTTTTTAATACCCTGAATGGTTATTTCTTTAGGCATGTTACTCGAATTGGACGCCAAAGAAATTCGGAGGTTATTGGATAACCCTTCCGATCTTGCACTCGCTATTGTCAAGGCAAAAGTCGAATACGTACGATTTGCACAAAAATCGATCTCTGGAATGAGCCCGAGAGAAAAGCCAGATTTGGAGCAAACTCGCAACGATTTGGGTGAAACCTTGTACTTGATAATTGCATCCAAGTATCCGCAACACGCCTCACAAATAACAGGTACAACAATACGATTAGATGTTACTCTAAATAGACGCATATGAAATTTCACGGCTTGTCAATTTCTATTTTTTAAAACAAGATTTTTGTTTACCTAGGAATGTTACTAGAGATGGATTACGATGCATTGCTGAAACTTGTCGACTCTCCTTCTCAACTCGACGAAAAAATTCACCTGTCGTATCAAGCCCTTCATTCAGACGCGTCCAAATGATGTTCATTTTTCAGAAATTAATATACATGTACCTGTATATTGAATATATTTTCCAAATACTCGCTCCAATATCTTGAGAAATAAAATTACATACAGCATAACTTGACACGTTTCGGTTCAACCGCTATTAAAGTAGAGCGCTTGCAACCACATCGCACGATTCTTTTCCGTGTCTAAAAACAGTTAAAACACCAAAGGGGATGCACCAAGTGAAGTAATTGTAAATAAATAATTGGCTAATACCATAAAAGTATTATAGAACTGAAAGCTTTTATTCCACTGAGCTCGTGCACGAGAAACCCAAATCTACAAACTCGTACAAGATTGTGACAGGGTCAGTCTTTACACTTTTATCATAAACATACAAAAGATCATTCAAAGGTACAAAATGATAAGATATATGCTGGCAAGAAAAATCCAGTAAATTACTATACAAAAATGATGCTGGACAAAAATATAAAATTCAAGTATATTGTTGCGCAAAAAATATGGTGGTCCTCAACCGCGACGAGTTTATGGCTTTTATTTAACGGCTCGAGGAAGAAGGGCTCGCGTCACAGCTTTTCGATGAATTGGAAAACGAGATTTACCTGGAACAGGGAAACGGGTGGGTGGGTTGGTGTCGAAAAGCTGAGAGCGAGAATATGCATCATCCCAAGTATTATTACTATGATTATTTACAAGCAAGGGGAAATGTGCGATCGAGAAATTCTCGATTAATTCGTGATTTCATGTTCCCATATGAATTTCCTCGAGCCTCGCCAACTTCATATACAAATATAAATATATGAATACATTCACAAGATCGATAAAAATGGCTAGAAATTTTTTTAGTATTTAAAAACCTCACAACTTCTGTCTTCCATTTTCTTTTCCCCAGGGGCGATGCGCGCGAATCTGAGATTCATCCCATAATTGAAAAATTGTTCTTGGGTGGGGGAAAAGAAATCCGATAAAATATACGAGTATAAAAATTATACGGAATATATTTTTTGGTTTCTAAAAAAGAAATGCAACAGTTCAAAAATAGATTATCTCTTGTCAACTCATTCGGATAGATGCTCAGAATCGGTTGCAAGATTCGTTAGAAATAGTTGTGAGACCAAAGATGAAATATACATGTATATTACACGGGTCTGTCCTATGTAGACAAAAGTATTTGCAATATGGAAGCTCAGATAATGTACACCTGTAGAAAAATAGACCATCCGTAACAGCTCTTCAATTGAACTTGAAGATTTCCAAGGCTTATTTTGGCGAGGTGGAGTTTTCTCAAAAATTTGTTTGTTGCCAATATCAAGTTGGTAAAATCAAAGAATCTATTTAAAAAATAAACAGAAGTTGCACTTATTTTTTGTGAAACTAGACTCGGAACGGAATGTTTTCCTAATCCTAAAATACCTTCTAAGGTTTGGTCCCAACTAGATCTCTTGTCATGACTGACAATGCTTCATGTGTGTGTGGGGGATATCTTATATACACGGAACGGGGTTTGGAAGATGATTAGGTTGTGATATGTTTAAATACATGGAATATCAAGTGGAAGAAGGCACTCTCTTCAATCACGCTTGAAGAATCGAGCAAACACAATTGGTTATGTTTTCGATCATCGCTTGATGCTGTCAAGTTTAGCTCGTACAATCAACACCAAAAAATGTGATACATATATACATGTACTTGTAATATGCTCACACAAGTTGCAACGAATCTTGGCTATGGCAGTTAATACAAATTGTGACCACACGAATAGTACATTAACCTCACCAACACCAGTAACCATAATTGACGAATCTATATATGAGTGTGTGTACGGCTATAGATAGGCAATATTCTAAAAAAAAATGGACGTGATCGGACTTGCGCGCAATATCAACATGATCTAAGAACTACACTGCAAGATTTAAATATGGCATCATACACTCTTGCGACAGTTTGGATTTTGAGCCTCCAGTAAGCGACAGTAAAGTTAAACAACGTTATGCAATGACTATTCTCTATGATCTGAAATTATTTTCTATCTGCTTGATTGAAATGAAAAAGAAACTCTGTGAAGTATTTGGTTAAAAGTCTGATGATCGCAACTTTAAAATATCAATGTGGTATTCAATAAAATATTCCACAGAGTTCTATTTACACAATCAACCTAAAGTATTATTAATTAATATAATTTTGACTAGACTACTTGAAAATATATATTAAAAATTGAAAAGAGAAAAAAAAAAATGGTATTCGAACTGTGCAGAACCGTACGATCAATGTTTTTAGTTTTTTTTAATAACTTAGTCTTACTTGCTTACTTGGTTGCAGTTGTTAACGTTACTTAACATCATAGCCACTGAGATATGGAAATAATTAGATTGGTGATAAAGCGTTGTCACGACTGCTTTTTAACGAAAAATATTTTGATTTGATGCTGACAAAATGTTGACTTGAATGTGATAAAAGATGAACTTTTTAAACACAAGAAACCATCTTAAAAGTTTATCAAACTAATTTTGAAAACTAATCAATGTAATTATTTTCATTTGTCCAGTGACTATGATGGGTTACAATTTATACATGTCGCATCCTGTCGGCTAACATTGGCACATTTTAAAATAACTGTTCTAGCGTCAATTACAATTTCATATTGAAAACAACTGATCGACAACTCTACTTTGATATTTTTTTTGGAATAGCAACGTTATTATTTTTCATTCGATTTTAATGCATAATTTAATTTAAATTTTCTTTCCTAAAACACGAAAATACAAACGTTAAGAAAATTGATTTTAAAAAGCGGAATAAAAGCCTTGTTACTGGCAGTATTTAAACTAACTTCAATCAGATGTTTTCAATAATGAATATTCCCAAATCCAAAGATCACGAACGAAATCAAGGCGATGCGAGACTAAAGATTAACGCTGGCGCGCCGTCTCCTGTCCCAGTTCCATCAGCTGCCGAAAAATGTAATTACTAATCGCGAAGAATTCCCAAATATGGAAATTATCGGTGAATTTTCGTAACTAACTGTCGCAACAATGTCTGGAGGAAGAACACAAATTCATATGTTTCACGCCCAAACGCCGACAAAAATCATTATTTTCTTGTACAGGAACTTGAACAGGAAGCGGACACCAGCGCCACCAAAATGGCCTCACATCGTCTTTGAAATATATCAATTATGACAGGACAAATAGTTTGCCAAATGTTGCATGCAGCTATAAGGAGCATCATCTCTCCTAATTCCCACCCACCAAGCATGTCCATCACCGAATTTCTGTTAACACTTTAAAATTCTTCGACTATGCAATTTTGCGATACACGGTTACAACAAAATTACCAAAAAATTCGAGTAAGAGAGATAGTGGGCGGAATAGATTTGAGATGTTGAGATGAACTAAAAATGAGGTGGCTGAAAAGGACACCACCATCATTGGGCGATGGACAATGTTTGGAGAGCGAGAATGATCCGACGAACCGATACACAAATATATGTACAAAGCTGGTCTCATGAAAGAGGTGGTGGGTGATTTTGTAGAGGAATGTAGACTTTTCGTGGTACAACTTCAATCCCTCATCCTCCTCCTCCTCCCTTTTGTTTTAGAGGATTTCGCTATTTAAACGAACGATCGCTCAATAGTCTTATCTGTCGGGCGTGTCACCTCGCAGTGTTTGGTGTGCCTGCCACATTGTTCGGAAAATATTACCAAACACGGAAAAGGATAGTCACCAACCCAAATTCTGCGCAAATTCGGGAGAGCAAATTCCCTTTTCCGGTCAACGTAATTCTCTAATATACAGACAGGCACATTCAATGTTATTGGTGGTTGGTTCGCTCATTGGATACGACGTGGTCGTGTCACACAACACTGGGGAAAATGTCACTATTCACTTCCAGTTTGTTTTTCGTTTTATCATCCTTTCTTTTTTGTTTATTCGCGCCAGCACACTTGTCTTTGTGAGAACATAAACGTTCCAGTTTCCTTTCTCGCACAAGAAAAAAAAGGCATTTTTTAAATATAAACAGGGTCTGCCATCTTCTGTAACGTAGAGTGGTTGTGGTGCTCATGCGACGCCGGCGCCATCATGTACATGCTGGTGGTAGGTGGACTGGAGATAGCGTCGGACCAGTCCGAGTGCGCCGAGTGGGGCGAAGAGCTCGACCACTGGCCGGGCGACTCGGGCGACGGCGTCAGATAGTTCTCGGGCGCACTGAGCAGGTGCTGCGGTGTCAGTTCTGGGCCGCCGTGGCTGTGTTGCGACGGCGGAGTGGGGTACTGGTGATACTGGGGATAGGATGGCGTCGACTTACGCTGCAGTGGCAGCGTGGTGTAGCCCTGCGACTGCTGCTGACTCATCTGTACCAGATCGGCCGTGTTACCCAGCGTCGCATAGTCGGCGTAATTGTTGGATCCGCCGTTATTAACAGTCAATTGCTGCTGCTGATTCGTTTGCTGTTGTTGCTGCTGTTGGGGCGAGTGCTGCACGTGCAAGGGTGAGTGCAGCGTTCCCATGTGCACCGAGTTGTTGGTGGCTGGTCCGTGCTTCTGGTGGGTGGCCGCCCGCATGGCCGCCATGTGGGTGGGCGAAGTAGGAAGCGTGGGTCTCTGCTTGTTGGGCGAGAAATGGCCCTGCATAGCGGACGACCCGACCGGCAATGAGCTCTGCCGTAGGTGCATGTGTTGCTGTTGTTGTTGCTGCTGCTGCTGTTGTTGATGTTGCTGCTGTTGGTGCTGCTGGGCGAGCTGGTTCTGCGACGCCATCATCATGCCGCCGTTCATGTAGGACGAGCCCTGCATCTCACTTTTGGAGTGCGAGTGAGTCGGCTGTGATTGCTGGTGATGAAGCTGGTGCTGGTGATGCGGGTGATGGTGATTCTGCTGGTGAGACTGGCTATTGTGGTGCTGACCGCCCTGCATGCAGTCCTCGTAAGACGGCGGCTGCTTCATGGTGATGCTGTTCATGCTGCTCCGTCCACCACCGCAGTCCAGCGATGACAGGTTCGGGTGGGAGATGGCCATCATGTGGCCATTGTACAGGTTCCCTGCGTCCAGTGTGGCTGGCGTGTTGTCCATGCATGTGGCGCCACCCAGCGGCGACTCCATGGATCCAACTGGCGATAGGGTGGAAGTGGTGGACTCAACAGAGTGAAGGCTCATCATAGGCGAAGGCTGATCCTTCTTCCGCTTGACGGAGGCGCGCTTGCGAGGGGTGGGCGCCACGGGTCCGCCGGAAGCACCGCCGCCTGCGGCGTGCTCGTCCATCGGCGAGATGGGGTTGACGCCAATGCCGCCTGTCAGCGTCTTGGGACGCCGTTTGGAGCGGTTGGTGTGCTTAACGCATCCGCCGCCGACGCCTGAGGGCGCGGAGTTGCCAACCATCATAGCAGGCGACATTAGGTGGTGGTGATGTGGCGAACCATGATGCGAAAAACGGCCCGACCCCATCATGGAGCCTGTGTCACTCGGGTGAGGTTGTCGGACCTGGTGCTCGTCCAACAGACGAACGATGTCGTTGTGCAGCCGGTCGACAGCCACCTCGCGCGGGGACCGGTCCATATGGTCGCCGATGTCTTTGTTGGCCAGCCTGTCCAGCAGCATTTTAGCAGCCTCGTAGCTGCCCTCGCGTGCAGCCAGAAACAACGGAGTCTCCTCCTTGTTGTCCTGCGCGTCGCGGTTGGCGCCATTCTCCAGAAGCACGTGCACGGCGTCCACGTTGTTGACGGCCGCGGCCCAATGAAGAGCAGTTTTGCCTATTAACGGAACCGAAATATTGGACAGATTAAATCAATGAGCTTAATATGCTTCTATGACAATGCTCGAAGTTTAAAAGTAGCTACATGCTTCCTAATAAAATTCCTTAATTTTTTTGTATTATTACATACTGCTAAACAGGTAGTAGCAGTATTTGTGACAATTGATAATTAAGTTAATTCCAGATGAATTATTTATTTCAAGGTAACAAAACATTTAAAGTGCAAAAATAGATTGTGAGCAATGGGCTTACCATAATCGTCGGCCATGTTGACGTCAGCTTGCGCGTTGATGAGATCCTCTACCATACCCTCGATAGCGAGACGAGCAGACAGGATTAACGGCGAAGTGCCATCGTGCATGCGCGCGTTCAGATTTGTGGCGCGATTGCGCAGCAGAATCTGGAACACTCCCTGCGCGTCAGCCGCCACGGACGCATGCAGTGGCGTGCGACCAGTGTTGTCCTGGGCGTTGGCATCAGCGCCGGCGTCCAACAGACGCTTGGCCGCATCAGCTCGCGCATACCTGGCCGCCAAGTGCAAGGAAGTTTCACCTGCAAAACATGGGAGAAAAGACGAGAAAATATAACACATGTAGCAAAGTAGATTTGTGGCAATCTTTTGTTAATTAATGAGATAGTGTAAGCAGGCCACACAGGCGTCTGTCGAAATTTGCAATTGAAGAAAGTGAAATGCGGAATCAAATTGACAACTTACCGGCTCTGTCAGTGATGGCCGACAAGTTGGCTCCCTGCATGATTAGGTCTTGAATGACGGCTGTAGAGCCGTCCTCATCTTCGCCCTCCTCTCCCTGGTCCACCCCGCCACCGCGGAAGCAGGCGACCATTAGAGGCGTGAAACCGCCGGGGCCGCGTACGTCCACGTCGACGGTACACGACGAATCAAAGTCTCCCTCGCCCTGCGGCGGCGTCAGCGCCAGGATATCGGGGTTCCGCACGTCGGCCGCGTCCAAGTGTTGCTGCGTCCAAGGACGCGGGTCGGGTTCTTCGAAGTCGCTCATGGTTGTGTGGTCGCTGTAGCTCGAATCATTAGTATCGTTCTAAGAAATAGACGATCTCTATTTAGTAACACGCACGAAGTAACGCAATACAATTATGTATAATCATGATAGCCACGCATAAATAAGGATAATGCAAAAGTAAAAACGCACCTTCATTCGTTTCATAGGTGGGTGGTCACTTTCCTCTTCACTCCAGTGACTGCCATCGGCTGGTATAGTGCTATTATCGTTGGCATCGAGATCAATGAAACTGGCGGAAGGCTGCTTATTCAGATTCCTAATCAACAAAAAGATTAAAAAGAATAACACGTGTTAATTGTGATCCAATTGTATTGATTGTATTTTGTAATTGTATTTTCCCAATTGAAACAGAAAAAAAATTGTTTATGTCTTACCTCATTTCCTGCCCGTCCGGTCCCTTTCTACGCGATCGGCGTCTCTGACCGCTGCCGTTACGAAAGAAGCCCTCCGGAAACCACGTAATGCCGCGCGCCTTCTTTCGCTGGGCGGTGATGAGCACGCCCATGACAACAGCCACCATCACGATGCAGAAAGCGCCGATGACAATGTAGGTGATGTTGGAAACCTCGCTGCCAACACCGCTCAGGACATCGGATTGGTCCGAGCCACGGACCGAGTGGATCGGTAGCCCGGCGGGTAGGTCGTGTTTGGAGGCGGACGCTCCGAGAAATTGAGCGGCCTGAGCGCGGGAGAGGGAAACACATTTCAGGTTAGAATTAGAGCTTCTCTACAAGTCTCAAGTTCCCGTTATAAAGAAAGTTGTGAGAAATTCTTATGGCTGCAAATTGTTGAGTAAGAAAGTACTAATTTACGAAATCGCATTCTAAATTAATGAACGCTTACCGCTTGAGCTGTTGGGAAGCATTCCGCATTAGGTATCTTGTCGCACATGCGGTTGTCGATTTCCAGATAGACCGCTGAGCCCATGAGACCACCGGGGCCCTGTTTGCGCCAAGGAATGATCATCGGCTGTCCGGTCTCGTCGTCCTTCACGCGTACCGTGGTGCGCAACCTATGGCCGATATCTCGTAGGAACACTACAGTCTTGTTCTGAAACACCTGCAAAAGTCGCAAAGAAAAATAATGGTTGTTAACCACGAAACAAAGACTGCGTGCAAACCACTACTAGTCTGAAGCGTTGCCCGTCGCAGGCAATGAATTGTTGCGATTAACATACCTCTGGTTCAACCAAGATTTCGAACACCATGAATCCTTCGGCAATCTTGGGCTTGCCATCGACACAGTCCAGACCGTCCCAGTTGCACTCCTCGTTGTTGCAGTAGGGATCGCAGTAACCGTTGGCATAATGGTTAGCACAATATGCGTCATATATGGGGCTAGAAATGAAGAAAAAAAAGATAAATAAAATAAAATATGCTATTTAATACCAATAAAAAATTTCCTTCGTGAATCTAATTTGCTTATGCATTTGCATTTCTCAGATATTTCCGCATTTGTAGATCATACTCACTTGCACTTCTTGATATGAGAGTAGCAATCGAAGCCATCGTATAAGCAGCTGACGGTGTTACACTCGCGATTGCACTCCCCGTTGCCAAACACCTCCCAGCACTTGGTCTGGGTGGTGCAATTGCGCCAGGGATTGATGCCCAAGGAACAATCGCCGCCGTCGAAGTTGCAGGCGGGCGTGTTGCAGTCCTCGTCGCAGCGTCGGTTGCCAGACTTGTTGGCGCAACTGTGCTGCTCGCAGCGCAGCTTATCCTTCTCCATCGAGAACTCGGTGGTGGAAGGAGGTCGGCCGTCGCTCGGTTTGGACGAACGGCGTTGAAATGTCTCGCACCGCGAGCCGCTCCACTGCTCAGGGCAGTTGCACTGAAAGTGGCCTGCAAAACGGAGAGGAAAAACGCATTGTTGAAATGTTGCTAATAGCAATTGCAGTTACAATATAGCATGCTCTTTATATTTATTTTTAATTAAACTCTTTAAAGATGTATTTTAACTTATTATTATTAAGCGGGGTTATATTTATCAAAATTGGAAACTCCATTCACCTATTTTATTGATACAGATGCCACCGTTCAGGCACGGCATGGATCGGCACTCATCCACAGTGTCGACCTCGCAGTGCATTCCGGACGTTTTGGGCGGGCACTTGCACGCGTATCCTCGCTCCTTGGCGTGACACTCGCCACCGTTCTTGCACGGATTACTCTTGCATTCGGTGCTGGTCTGCTCACAATTTTTTCCGTGGTGACCCTGCACAGTCAAGTGACATAACAACGGTCAACACCGGCACACCAACATGGCCACAAAAGCAGTACCCTCTTCAGAAGCACATGATCAACAACATATCAGCACGATTATCAAAATTAACAACAAACGTACCGCTGTGCACAAGCAGGCGTACTGTCCATCTTCGGTGTTGGTGCACACGCCGCCATTCTTGCACGAGCCCTGAGCGCAAAAGTTGACCTGAATCTCGCAGTGACGACCCATGTAGCCGGGTTTGCAGTTGCACTTGTAGTCGTTGACCAGCTGCACGCAATCCTGTGTGCCACGGCCCTGACACGGGTTGGACAGGCACTCGTTGATGTCACCCTCGCAGCGCGGTCCCACAAAACCGGGCGGACACTGGCACTCGAATTTGCCCACCTTGTCCACACAGGTGCCACCATGGTGACAGGCACCCTCAAAACAGTCGTTCTTGTTATACTCGCACAGGATGCCCTCAGTGCCGTGTGGACAGGAGCACACGTACTTGTTCACCAGATCGTGACACATGCCACCGTTGCTGCATGGGTTCGGATCACAGTCATTCACGTTGAACTCGCAGTTGGGGCCTGGATAGAAAGATTTCAACATTGCAAACAGGTTAGCACAACTTGAGTATATATCTTATTTTGCTTTCTCACACAATTGGTGCACATTACCGATGCAATTCGATGCTTTCACTAATAAGTTGTCATTGAAACAAAAGCACCAAATTGAACCAAAAAACTAAAACAAATTTTATACACTTGCCTTGGAATCCGGGAAGACATTGGCAGGCATAGTGTCCCACCATATTCTTGCAGGTGGCACCGTTCTGACAAGGCGACGACTTGCACTCGTTGATCTCCTCCTGACAGTAGCTGCCCTCGTATCCCTCGAGGCACACACACTTGTGGCTATTGGTAGTGTTCTCGCAGCGTCCATTATAGCGGCACAACTCGCTCACCGACACGGACTTCTGTTTGGCGGCCGCCACACACGACACCATGCTGATGTCGCAGTAGCGTCCGGTCCAGCCCAGCGCGCAGGTGCAACCGTAGGTGTTCTTGCTCTGTTTGCACGTGCCGCCGTTGGTGCAGGGATTGAGGCTACACCAGTCTATGAACGACTGAGGGAAGGTGGTGGGGGAAGATAAATCGAAATTAGCCACCAGATAAATTGGATCGAAGGCTTATGATAGAATTGCGAATGTGGAGAAGGTGTCTTACCTCGCATCGATCTCCCTTATAGCCGTACGGACAGAGACAGTTGAAATAACCGATGTGATCGACGCACGTGCCACCATGCTGACACGGTGACGAGTCGCACTCGTTGATGGGGAACTGACAGTTGGAACCTGTGTAGCCCGGGGCGCACTGGCACGTGAAGTTATTGATGCCGTCGAGACAGGTGCCACCGTTGACGCACGAGCTGAACGAATATCGAAACAAAACAAAATCAGTACGTTTTATCTGCGCCACGGGAAAGACAAAAAAGGTAACTAAATTCAGGTAAACAGTCTTAAACTATTCCGTTTCTAATGTTTACCTGATTGTACAGTCCTCGTCATTGGTCTGGCAATTGGTGCCGCTGAAGCCGAGCGGACAGGTACAGGTGTAGCTATTCACGTAGTCATTACAGGTGGCGCCATTCTGGCACGGGTTGTTGTCGCATTCGTTAACGTCGTCCTCGCAGTGCTTGCCGCCGAAGCCGTCCACGCAGAGGCAGTTGTACTCGCCCACACCGTCTAAGCATGTGCCGCCATTCTGACAGGGAGCTAGAAGTGCAGTTGATAGTGTCGTTAGAAAACGGAAAAATATTTATTTGCTCACGTTTACCCTGTCAAGATAAGGGTCTAAGAATGAAGAGAATTTCGTTCTTGTTACTTGACAAGTTCACACAAATTATTTTCTTAAATGATTTGAAAAAAAATCTTTTTAAAAAAAGAATCACTAAAAATCTGGTTTGCGTTTTAACAGAAACAAAAAACAGGCAAACTTACATGAGGCACAATCATCCGTGTTGACCAGACAATCACGACCCTCGTATCCCTTGGAGCAGATGCACTGGTAGGAACCGTTGACGTTCTTGCAAGTGGCGCCATTACGGCAGGGTGAAGAGATGGCACACTCGTCGATGTCCTCGTCGCACAGCCGACCAGTGTAGCCCAACTCACAACTGCACGCGAAGTCCATGAAGTTGGAAGATGGCACGCACTTGGCGCCGTTCTTGCACTTGTTGGGCACACACGGATCCAGCTCCTCCTCGCAGAAACGACCAGTGTAAGGTACCTCGCAGACGCACTGGAAGCTGTTAACCAGGTCGATACAGGAACCGGCGTTGCGGCACGGATTGCTTGAGCAATCGTCCACGTTCGTCTCGCAATTCTGACCTAAAAATCGGAAAGCATGTAAAAATGTTAGTGGAATTTCGAAAATCAACAATTTTTACTTTTACATGCAAAGAAAAATAATGACTAAACAGTGGTAAAACAAATTTAATCACGTACCAGAGTATCCGGGGAGACAGGCGCAGTTATAGCCGGCCAGAGCATCCTTGCAAGTACCGCCGTGCTGGCACGGGTTAGACTGGCACTCGTCGATATCCAGCTCGCATCGGTAACCACCATAGCCTTTAGGGCAGACGCAAGTAAAGCGGTTGACGCCGTCCTCGCAGGTTCCGCCGTTGATGCACGGATTGGAGGCGCACTCGTTCACATCGGACAAGCAGCGCGCATCGAAGTAGCCACGCGGGCAATCGCACTTGAAGCCGTTGACCAGGTCGGTGCACTTGCCACCGTTGGAGCAGGGTCCAGAGGCGCACTCGTCAATGTTGGTCTCGCAGTGGGTGCCGGTGAAGCCGGGCACGCATTGGCAGGAGTAGGCATTGATACCGTCGATGCAGGTGGCCGCGTTGCGGCAAGGGTTACTGAAACACTCGTTGACGTTGTACTCACAGTTGAGTCCCGAGGTGCCCGACTGGCAGCGACACTGGTAGCCATTGACCATGTCCACGCATGTGCCACCATACTGGCACGGGTTGCTCTCGCACTCGTTGATCTGCGTCTGACAGAGCAGGCCCGTAAAGCCTGGGTGGCAGCTGCAGCTGAACGAGTTCATGCCATCGATGCAATCACCGTTATGGCATGGCGACGACTGGCAGTCGTTGATGTTGGTTTCGCAGTTGAGGCCGTTGAAGCCGGCTGGACATTCGCAGGTGTAGCCGGCGATGGCGTCTCGACATGTGCCGCCGCTGCGGCAAGGGAAGCTACGGCAGTCGTCGATGTTCTTCTCGCAACGCTTGCCGTTGAAACCGTTCGGGCATTCGCAGCGGTAGGCGTTGATCAGGTCGGTGCAGATGCCACCATTCAGGCACGGATTTGGCGAACACTCGTCCAGATCGACTTCGCAATGGACGCCAGTGTAACCTTTATAAATAAGAATGTCAAGACGTTAATATGAAACAATACCGCAAACACTAGTAAATTTAGATTACCAAAATACGTAGAAAATATTATGGGACAGATGTGAAGTACAAAATTCGAAGCGAAACAGTGGTCAAAGTATGCAGAGGTTATCGTAAGGTGCTACAAAAGCGCGCATGATGCAAGAGTACATACCTGGCATGCAGACACACCGAAACGCCCCGCGCTCATCCAAACAGGTGCCATCGTTCTGACACGGGTTTGAATCGCACTCATTGATGTTCACTTCGCAACGAGGCCCCGTAAAGCCCTTGGTGCAGTTGCAGCGGAACGAGCCGGGTGTGTTAACGCAGACGCCGTCGTGTTCACACGGAGATCCTGTAAGATAAATCAAAATGACTTCATTAGAATTTGTTCGCGCCCTGTTCGCGACTAGTCAAAAGGCACGAAACAATTATGTATGTTCACAAAATGTTTCTTTAATTTACCTTCTTCGCATTCGTTGATGTCTTCGGTACAGTCGATGCCCTTGAACCCGTTGGGACAAGAGCAGACATAGGTTCCGTCGATGGGGCTGGTGTCGCAAATGGCGCTGGCGTGGCACGGGTTGCTGGCGCAAGCGTCGTCCAGGTGGCACAGCAGACCTGTCTTGCCGGGCGGACACTGACAGTAGAAGGAGCCGACGCGGTCGTGACAGGTGGCGCCGTTGAAGCAGGCGGCACCGGCACAGTCGTCGATGTTCTCGCTGCAATCCGGTCCGGCCCAGCCGTTGACACAGATGCAACTGAAGCCGCCGATGGTGTTGGTGCATGTTGCGCCGTTCTTGCAAACGCTGGGACGCACAGCGCACTCGTCTATGTCTTTGGTACAGTAAGCGCCTAAGAGCAAACATATTATTCAATTACAGGTGAAAGGTCAAAAGTGTAACTTGAAAAAATTATTTTGAAGTCAACATAGAAAAACCAGGAGCTTCAAAACGAAACCGAGCAACTTGTTTAACGTACCACTGTATGTTGGCGGACAACGACAGGTGTAGGTTCCAACACCGTCGACACACGTAGCGCCATTCTGGCAGAGGTTCCCGGGACAGTCATCAATGTTATTTTCACAATTCAATCCGGTAAATCCTGCAATAAGAGATGCGATGAAATTAGAACTAGCTATAAACACACATTTATTGCGTAACATTGAGCAGTCGGTGAAAATATTTGTTGATTCTGGTGGTGGTAATGTTGATTGCCAGATTAGTTTCCAAGTTATTATTGCCCCTCGGTTTTAAAATGCGTGGCTTATGGTAGTGACTCACGTGGGAGCGGTAATTTAAGATGAAAAACATGGTGGTCGCACGTAATGTTACGGCTGGTCGTAAAAGTGTGTGTTTTTGTACACCAAATATACCTTGTGAGTGGGTAAAAGCAATTTTAATTGGGCAGTAGGGAAACATCGTTGGCAACGATAACGTTCTGCTCAATAACCTTCTTCGCCACTCATGCAATTAGGTGATCAGTAAGGATGGGAGCCGACGCACACAGTTGATAGTGGGAACGTCTAATATTGATGTACCGGACTACTCATGCCCATTTTAGAGTTGTGTATGATTCGAGGCTAAGACATGACATATTTGCTCACATTCAATAACGCAATCATGTGTTTTATGAAATTAACGATGAAAAAATTATGAAACGCGAACTAAAAAAATTGTGTACATATATATTATAAACTTTTTTCTATAAGAAACCAGAATAAAAGTTTTTTATTTTATAATTTTGTGTGCGTCAAAAGTGGTGCCAAATTTTAATTTTTCTAGATTCAAGCAAATTATTTTCAGAATGCATGAAGAGTTTACAAAATATTTTGCACACACAAATCACCGAAAACAAAATATCAGGTTACCCCGCGTTTAAATGTTCGTTTTATTTTGTTTTACTACACCGACTGTACATGACACTTGGAGGTGGGGTCGTCAGTCGGTGCTCCGGCAGTCGCGTCGAGGGCAATGGTTAAAAATTACAAGCTTGAGCGTTCACTGCCGCAGCGATATTAAAGAGTCTCGACATGCAATTGGTGGGTGGGGTTTCAGCTCGACTGGCGAGAGACCAACCGAATACAGAGGAGAGAGAGATGGAGGCGATCGGCGGCTCAAGGCGCACGCACGAGACAAATTCTGATTGTGGAAAAACATTAACATCCTATCCTCTGGGAAAAAGGTTCCTTGACAATCGGCCGACGGTGCATGAGAAACATAAATATGTGGGAAAAAGGAAGTCGATGTCTGCGCAGGCACATCGGACGCGATACATATAGGGGGAAAAAATAGAAATGGCTCTTGCATCTAGTTCAGTTGGCGCAAACTGTTCAAGTTATATGACGAGATACCTATTGGGAACTCATTTTTTCTTCACATGACTTTTTAATCCTACGACTGACCGGATGGGCGTAAAAACTAAAGGAAAAGCGTTGACCCTACTTATCATAATTATTGGTTTTCGATTATTGAAATTTTTGGTGAGTGATTTCGGTGTCTTTGGGTTAGCCCAAATGCCCAATAATTGAAAAGAAAAGGGAGCTACGATCAAAAATGGCTTTCCAGAAAATAATTACGTAACATGGTACAACGGCACATCACATGGAATGCAACGACTGCGTAGCCAAACTGGCATTTAGTATTTGACGTTGGTAACTAAAGCTGTTGTTTAAATGTTTCAGGTCTGCTAAATTATTGTCGTTAAAAATATTAATAGTTGAAGAAAACACTATAAGAGCACACGAAACTATACAAACCGACAACGAAAGAGGAAAAGGTCTTTTAAAAAATCTTTCGACATCCCACGAAAATATATAGCATTAATCCTTTATAGCATTAATAAAAATCTAAACCACAGAAATGCCTGATAGTTTAACTTTTAATCATCCCCTTAATCTTTATCGTGCTGTCAATCACCTTTGACAAAGGGGATTTTTTGTGGAGGTTCAGCTTTCGTTTTTGTGTTATAATTTTAAAAAAAGATAGGCGGGTTATAAAAAGGTCAATCAAAAAAACCAACTCTCAGAACCGGTTTGGCGGGCAGCAATTTTTTTAAAAATAGAATTTATAGGACAGCCAGCCTAAAAGAAGTGCACAGTCGGTGCCACTACGAGCTACGCACCTGACACTTAAAACATTCCGACAAAAGCAATATATATTGTTTCATGCAATATTGTGTGTCCTGTAGTTGCACTTATTTTTGCCGCCGACTGGTTGCCATCATTCCACCGAGTGCATGTGGCCATTGGGCGAGTGTTTTTAGTCTCTCGAACTATTTGAATCGGAACAACTAATCGGTTAAGAATATTATTTTAAAATCTCAGATCAATTATGATCAAAAACAAATCGTGAACTGAAATACTTTTTTTTATTGATTAAGGACCATTGATTAACCCATTTATATTTTAGTCTCCTATCGGAATTGGATCTGGTGATTATGTGGCATAGCATTATTCGTAGCATAATACATGTAAAAATAAATAAACTAAATATACAGGTAGGTGATGACTTACCAGCAAGACAGTTACACTTGAAATTGAGCGAATCCAAAGACACACAGCTCCCACCATTGGCGCAGGGACTCGGATCGCACGGGATGTATTTGCTCTCGCAATTCTGTCCAGTGTAGCCTTGTTCACAGGTGCATCTGTTGGCGTAGGCGAAATGAGAAACAATTACAGAAATATAATAAATCATACACTGAGTAATTGTAATAGCTAAAATTAAATCGCATTATCTATCTTATTGCATTCACAAGTTGTATTAATAGGGAAAAATAAGTGAATTTCGCTTTCGCATTTTAGGAATCACCATAATTTTTCTTTTGTGGAATAAAGAATAGAAAACTATCAACGTCGAATGAAGGCGAATTATTAAGAACTGAGGCGAAGTTCAGGCCAAGAGCTTATTGCGTTGTTGCAATTTGAATAATATAATTAACGTTCGCGTCATCGCACCTGTAGGATCCGATGGTGTTAATGCAGGAACCCCTCTTGCACGGTCCGGCACTGCACTCGTCGATGTCGTCCATGCAGGTGGGGCCGGTGAAGCCGTCGCGACACTTGCACTTAAAGCTGTCCTGCTGCGACCGGCAGGTGGCGCCATTGCGGCACGGTTGAGATGCGCAGTGATCAACCAGTTCGCAATGATTCCCTGCACCGCACAAAAAATTAAAAAATATAACTTCGTTACAAAGGTGCGCTTTCATATGTTATACTTCCTAGCCACATTAGCGCAGTAGGAAAACAATTAGGCATGAGAGGTGTTTGCAGCTGCCGATGCTTACCCCTGAATCCGGTGCCGCAGGCGCAAGTGTAGTTGGCCAGGGTGACGAGTGTGCACGTGCCGCCATTCTGGCACGGGTCGCTGTCGCAGCTATTGGGCACAGGAATTTCGCACAGAGACTCCTTGAAGCCGATGGTGCACGTGCAGGAGAAGCGCGAGCCGCTGGTCGAGTTGGTCAGGACGTTGCAGGTGCCGCCGTTCTGGCACCTGGGGCTGGGCCCGGTGTAGCACGGGTTCGGATGCTGACAGTACTCGCCCGCGTACATTGATGAACAGCTGCAAATAAGAGACGAAACAGATGTCACCGATCAGTAAAAATTGCACATTGGTGGGGAGGATAACATGAAGGGCGTAGTTTTGCACCACCAAGGTGGTCACGAACCATTGAAAAGAGGAAGAAGACGCTCAGCGATATCGGATAAACGAAGAACACATGTCCGACGCGATGAAAGAGGGATTCAAAACATTATTTGGTAACCATCGCATTCTTTCTAGGTTAAGAGGCCATCGCTTAGGATTCTTTTTCGCTGCAATGGTGATGCGATGTGTGCAGCACATGGCAAACTTGCCTCAGATTTGGAAATGTTTACTCGTTAACTAATTTCACTTTGCATTTTTCGCTGTGCTATTTAACTCCCAAGATGCAAAATGAAATTCTTTATAAGAGAAATTGCTTCCGGGCGGCGGGTCACAAAACAAACGAAGCGCCCCTAATTATTTTTTAGAGTGTGAAATTTGTGACTGCTTCATTTTTTTCCCATCTCCCCTAATTATGTCTGTGGTCACCCCCTACTTCGTGCGTCGCGCTGCTAGGGTGGTCCAGCGAACAATATAAACAACAAAAAAATGTTTTGAAGAAAATTAAAAGCGAACCACGTATGCTCAGGGGAAAATTGTTCCAGAACTACATGCACCAAATGAGTGCCGAAACATATAACGGAAAAGGACAAGCTATTGACGAAAAAGACCACTGACGATTCGCGATGAGCAAGTTGAACGAACGCCTCAGTCACATACTAGTCCAATTTTATTTAGACCAAAAAATAAAGAGAAAAAATTGGTAGCACCAGATTTCGGGCGACAATCGAGGCAAGGTTATCAGCAAAGCAGGTTTGTTTTCTTCAGAGAAGACGAGGGACAAACGAACGCTTTTAACATCGCGGGCCGCCGCCCCGCCTGACTCAATTTCAACAGAGTGAGTGGGTCTTTTGTTGTTCTCGAATTAAAAATCCGCTTCTCGAGATTGGGTAAATGAGGTGCGCGGTGTCTCGCGTTTATACAAAGCAGTAACGCAACAAGCAGGCCAATTAATTTGGCTTTTTTATCCACCATCCAACTAACACTGTTGACGCTATAGATGTTTGGGGAAACACTTCACTTGCATCCCCCACAATAGCCGAGGGCGCCATTTATTTTATCGTGGAAAATACCAACAAAAGCTCGAATTATCAGTCACGATTTCTTCCTCTCTAAAAAGAAAATGTGCTGGGTCTGTGCACCGCATACAACTCCGCCTGCTTATTGCCAATTTGCGAGTAAGGGGGGTGGAGGAGGATGAAAGGAATCCTTCCTTTATATCGTACGAGACTTTCGCTTATAAATGTTTTTTTCTTCTTCAACACCGGATCGGAAGAGAAGAAAAACCTCACAGCACAGGATCTTCAAGAGATCGCGCTGTGGCGAAACATCGGAACAATTGAATAAACGTGAGCAGGTAATGAAAAAGTGTTCGCCAGGATCTATAGTTGTTCCATCAAACCTACCCATCTTTCCCCCTCCAATCTTTCACTTGTCTCCGAGTTCTGCAAAACTCGAGATTCGATGTTACGCATTCCCATTGGGTTCGTTCAACCT
>JAQGBY010001275.1:0-30921 GCA_034698785.1 Mycogona germanica
TTGGGACCTGTTTCCGGCTCGGGCGTATCGAGTTTTTCAATTGGACAATCATTTTTTAAAATTAATTATCGTTTTTTATCTATTTTTAATTTAACGGTTATTGTGGGTGCCCGGGATGTTTCGCTTTCTGTCGGAATAGAACAAGTGTTAGGATACAATTTAATCGGATTAAATTGTGTCGTAACGCTTGTTTTTACTTGGAGGTTCGAGTAATTTAATCTCTTGGAATTGTTTATGTCTCTCTTAATTCGACAATTTTAGGTTTTAGTCGTATGAAAAAATGGCGAACTTCGAGTACTGATATCTCATGAACGACACAACATCAAAGCCTGAAATTAGTAGCACTGATTAAGTGTTTTTCGGCACTACGTCCAGTCAAAATTTCATTGTTCAAAACAATATCTAAATATTTTTACGCCATCTTGTGATTTTTGGTCCTTTGTTATGTTTCAGTGCAAAATTGCTTGTAGCAAAATCGCATGATGCTGTGTTTTTTTTTGTCTTGATTTGAAAAAAGGATATACTTTATATCGCTACAAAAACTCTAGTCATTTTTGAGTTTTCATTTTTTAAAAAAATAATGTCATTTTCGAATCACTAATTTTAATGTAAATAATTCCAAAATTCCCAGAATTTTATGAAGATTTATGAAATTGAAGATAAAACGAAGGCAATTTCTTTTGAATCTTATTTGTATGGAATCCAACATTTTCAATTTTCCCCACTCAATTAATCCATAAAATGGCAACACATAACTGAGTACATTTATTTAGAAAGATGATAAATTTCCTTCTCACTTATCCGAAATATAAAGGTAAAAAAAGAAATATCGCATCGTCTAAGCAAAGGGGTCTGAGGACGTTACAAAGTAGTTTACAAAACGTACGGCATTCTCGAAATCTTAAAGCTGTTTGTTGTTAGGGGGGGAAGAAAAGAAAAACATTTATCTAACTTATTGTTGGGTCGTGATGAAACGTAGGTTAACGAAGTGATATATGCTAATGCGATACGATCGATTCCAGAAATTGTGACTCTGGTTCTGTTCGATATTATTGTGTTTTTACGAAAGACGGGGGTGAATCTGATATTGAGGAGGGAAGGGGACGAGGGGGACTTTGGTGAAGCGAAAATCGTTTCGACGAATTGAACTGAATGTGGAGAGAAGGGGGTAGGCAATGAGATGAAAAATTGACCCCCCTGCTCCCTCTCTCCATCCATCTTATGAAAATATCGAGTCGTCATAATAAATAAATAAATTGATTCTCCCCCTACTGGTGCTCAGTCGAAATTATTATCCCAACTCTGCGACATATTCCTAATATCCGACATTCCATTCTATCTTTACCAATTTCTGAGAAGAGGAAGAAAAAATATATTTAAAAAATAAAACCGTGTCTCCCTAGTCTCACCGATGCGTTGTGTGATTGCCTAGCGACACGGGGCAGCAACAACCTACTCGCCCGCCACCAGACGGCAGCACCTGGAGGATAACTGATCCCCCTTACTCCGCAACGTCGGTTCGACACCTCTTTTCCTACTCGCCATAGGTGGGACGTCAACGACGCTCACCCGCGCCAGTGACGTCAACACCTTCTAAACACTTACATTCCCAAAGGAAGAAGGCGCGTGTAGAAATTTCCTTCGTCCGAAAAACTCCAGATATCCCGGCCGGGAATTGAACCCGTGATCACGTCACCTCACTTCCTTGCGACAGGTCTCGTGTGCCATAGTGGTGAGCGTGGTGAGAGAGACATCAGGAATTTTTCGGACAAGCTGAATTCCTAAACACCCCTTCCGTACCTAACTATCCCTGCCTAGGTAGCTTATACTAAACCTGGGCTAGACTAGGGCTGGTGGAGGGGAGTTAGGGCGAACACGCTGGTGGGGGGCCTCCTTAGCAAATATCGTATTTTTATGACAGGCTTAAGCGCTAGAATTTCATGAGCTGTATTCCAGGAATAATTGTGTGTGGGGGGGGAGGCGCTACCTTAACCTCACCTGATAACTCATCAGCGCGAGCTAGTCCAACTGCGCTTATCAGGTGAACGACGAAACGAGATAAGGTGGTCCACCCCTTATCTAATCAGCTCGAAAAATATAGAGGGCGAAAGAACAAGTCGGCCGATATCAGCGAGAATAAACCATCGCGAAACACTCGCACACACACAGCTCTCTGGACGTGGACGTTTATACACCGGTGATAACAGAAACTGGCGCGCACTTTTTAATTTTTGCTCTCTCGCCGTGTCTCTCGCTCCACACACACTTGTCCACAACACAACACGCGTGTGACGTCGTAGGTGCACCCCCTTAGATGCCCCCAGGATCAGTTGGATTTTTTTTTCTTCGTCTTCTTCTCCTCCTCCCCCTCCAACCATCGTTGAGCGATTTTTTGGAACGCTGGATTCGTCGTCGCGGGTTGTTACGCTCGAAGCATCAGGTGAGGCTTTTTTGATCGGTCTCCGCGGTGTCGTTACGTCGTCGGCTAAATGAGCCGCGAGCTGCCCCCGGGCGACCACTTTGCCACGCGAGTCACAAACACCGCGTGTGACGTCATAGTACGCCACGCCGTTCGGGACCAGGCCTTACTCGGAAGATGGGTTGCGGAGGGGGGGGGGGCATTTGCTGGACGGATTGGAGTGGGATTTGGTCATACTAATTTTTTGTTTTATATTTCGCGTTACAGGTGGTGATTGTGGTTGTGGCTTGCGTTCGAATTGTCATTGTTGTGTTTGTCGACACCTGTCAATTTGTTTATTTTTAAATTAGCTTTGCAGGTGATATTCAGGTAGGTGCGGTGAACTCGCTTCACCTTCTCGGATTATTGCTAGGAGAACTGCCAAAGTGTGTGCGGTTCACTTTTTTCCCTTCGCAATTTGCATTATTCAGTTGTGTGTGTGTGTGTTTTCAATTGTTCGATAAGGGGGCATGGTGTTCTAAGAGGATTCAGTAAATAAGGGTTATTGGTCGGTTGTGAGTTCAATGGTCACATTGTTATTAATTTTCTTGGGCTTTCGCCTGTCGCATGGACTGGCATGGACAGGCTGTCCTCTGCAGAATCCTCGCCAATTTTTCGGGAGTGAGAGAATTGGGAGATGACGTCACTTCCGTGGAAGTGTAAAATCCCGCCGCCAGTCACGTGGGTAACTGTTGATGTCGCGGGCGAAACATGGCAAAGAGAAAGAGGTCACGACCTTTCGAAGGTTTGGGGAGGACGGCTGACTGGCGAGTATGTTGCTGCCCCGGTTGTAAGGCAATCACACAATGCGTCACAGACTCTGTTTGATTACATACATACATATCTGGGAGAAAAACTTCGAATTGTTGACGACCTTTGAAAACGTCTCTAGAATATGTTTCCACAAAACTTGGGAATTGATTAGTTTCTATTTCTTTAATTGTCGTAAATATTGTCTAAAATTATAACCCCATCTTTTGATGTTATTTGAACTGTCCAGCAAATTATTAAGTTTTCTCAAAAAATATCTGGTTTTTATAACCCCCTCTCTTTTATTCCTGTAAGATGTTGTTATTTGGGGTGCGTTTAATGTGTGAGCAGGGGTTTCACAAATACAGAGTATATCGAAAGCGCGATTAGAGCCGATAACACGTCATGTCTTATCACGAGTGTACGGTGACTGATAAAGCCTGTGTGGACATAAGGCCGATTAACATTCGCTGAAAGAGAGCAAAAGAAAAATATGTTTCGTCCAGTGTTCCTCCTGTTGGATGAACTTTGTTGAAAATTGTATTCTCCACTGGTCAGTCATTTTAGTCACATTTTTTAAAAATTATAAAAGCAGCAACATTAACGCTCCGTACCAGAGGGCAGCACATACCAGTTATCTGATCCTTGGTTCGAGACCCCTTTTTTTCTCGCCATACGTGTGACGTCAGTGACGTCAGCATCTGTTTGATACTCGCATTTCCGATGAAACAAACACCCGAACTGTGAATTTCCCAGAGATCTCGGCCTGGAATTGAACCTGTGATTCGGGCACCTCTCGGCCTTTCCTTGTGACATTCTTTAGCTTCTCATATTCTTGACATTCTTACATGGCGGCTTTTAATTCGACACATCTTTTTCGTTGTTTTGTAATAAAAACAACGAAAAAAAGATGGGGTTGACTACTACTGTACGCTACAGTGTAGGTCTTCGGCCTTCTTGATTTGCATATTTCCAACGATGGAAAAAACACTGTATACATTATGTATGCATGGACATGTGCTTGACAGCTGAGACAACAATTTGGCTAGGTGCTCTGTGTGTGTTGGTTCAGGTGAGCGCCGGTCAGTGCGTTGCGGTTTTCAAACTTTCTGTTTGGCAACGATAATTTTGCGATAGTTGTGTTTTGGTCGCAGTCAAACTAATCGCTGTTTTAAATAGCACTCAAACGTTCTAGATCTTCAGTCAATTGTGTCATCTTCAGATTTGACATTGAGCTGCAAGCTTTTCTTCCATATGTGGCGCACGTATCAGGCGAGACGAACTGCAATTGTCACCGCTAGTGGCGTCTAATCGGTGAAGTAATAAGTCACCACTACAAACGCCGAGTACGTTTCAAGACAATATTTCAGGGGAAACTAACAATTGAATCATCGACCTAAAGATACAATAAATATAAGACAGTGTAGTTGCATCGGAATTGCACCGAACCAACTGATTCTCCGGAACATCGCCAGAGGGCGTCAATACGTTTCACGCATAGTATGTACACGCATAGTAAACCATGTACAAGTATATGGTTTGCCCACCTCTGCTTTAAATTACAGGGGGAGTTGTCGGATCGAATAAACGTGATCATTTCATTTCATTTCATTTCTCTGATTGTGCGGCAGTTTCACATTGTTGGCTCCTCGCCACCGAAGTTCACATTCATCAGTTCCTCAGTTTGTTAATTTTCAATGTAAGCGAACCAATTTCGATTTTAATAACTTTTTTGCTAGTTTTTTTTTTTCAATTTATTTTTTGTTTTTAATTTATTTTTGATTTATTGGAGGAGTGAGTCTGTTCGAATTTCCCGTTTGGAACAATCCTTGTTTCTACTCCGGCACTTGTGATCCAAGCAGGCCTGATTGAGCGGGCTGCGTTTAGACATTGGAACAGAATCGGTGAGTCCGTTCCAGCACATCCACTGCTCGTTCTCGAATGGAGTTGACCCACCCCTCTCATAGATGGCGCGCGAATTTCCAGCAACACGTGCTGGATGGAGAAGGGGGGTGCGTTTGATTTTTAATAGCAATCAGGCCTCGTGATCTGTACTCCAGAAAAGCGTCAGTCTCAAGAAAGCTGGAGTGTGATCACAGTGGGGGTCACACTTTGGTGAGCAAGCCACCAGAGGTCGCGCCACCGCCGAGCGGGCTGTGATGAGGCACGTCATTCTTCCCGCCAATTCTCCTATTCCTAAATAGTATTACAATAATAACACTAGCTCTCTCTCTCTCGTGCCTTCCTTGCTTTCCCCGTGGTCGTCCATGATGATGGCGTTGGTCCCTCCCGCTCGCTCCAGAGCGTGTTTGTGCGCGCGCGTCCTTATCTCTGCGGCCGCGAGAGCACTTGGCAGCCCATTACCACGCCGATGCCTATCTTAACGACCAGTTGCCGGCCAGCCACGTGGAAAGACAACGTTAGCGTCGGCCATTTGCCGGGCGGTGAGGCCGTCGCGAGCTCTCTCTCTCTCTCTCCCCTTCCCCTACCCCTAACCCCCCCTACCACGACTCGGTGGTGGTGTGACCTGGCCCTCCATGTCGGATAGATTCGGCACTGGGGGGAGAAGGGGGCAAAGGGTGGACGCGTCGGTGTCACTCGCCTTGGGAAAGGGTTGATCGTGGGTGGAGGAGAAGGGTGGCAAAATGAGTAGCCTGTCCTAATATTTCGCACTTGCCACTTTGCGAGCGACTCCGTAAAAAGTAAAAACGGTTATTCTATCAAGGTATGTGCTGGGATTGGGAGGGGGGATCGTGAGAAGTGTTTCATCGACTTGCCGGCAGGTGGCGACAAGTGGTTCGTATAAAAAAAAGGCTCCACCTTGGTGACCTTTGATGAGCCAATTTGATCTATTGCAATAATAGCACAGTAAAAGCATTTCACTTCCTTAGCTCATGAACGTAATAATGCATGGAATGCCTCAAATTCTCTGGGCTACGCAACTTATTACCGGTCTTAATGTTGTTCGGTTCATGAGATATGTACTTTTCAAACGAAAACAACACAAGGTCTGGACAAGTCATGATTGCGAGCATGTGATGGGCACATGGTGGAGTGGGAGAATGTTATGTTCAGACAAGTGTCGCCCCCTACCGGCATTTAGGGGTGGAGGCTGAAGGTTTGAATGGACTTTTAGTTGGAGTAGTAGAAGGAGGGAGAGTAGTTAATGACGTCTTCAAAAATCTTTGGATGCGCACATACAGCAAGATCTTATCTTCCTTGATTTTAGCAAGGCCTTTGACACAGTCTCTCACCAGCGTTAATTAACAAAGGCTGATGGCTATGGTGTCAGTAAACAGGTTTTAGACTGGTTATCAGCTTTCCTGATGAACCGAAAACACCAAGTTGTTCTTTCTCTGGTATTCACTCAGAGTGGATTGACGTGACCTCGAGTGTCACAGGGCAGTGTATTGGGGCCGCTTCTGTTCCTGTTGTGCATTAATGATATATGTGAAGTAGTAGGCTTCAACATAAAACTATATGCTGATGATGCAATCATCAAAAGTGATCAGGACTCAGATGAACTTCAAAAGGATCTCGATTCCCTGGCTAGGTGATGTAAAAAATGGCAACTGCAACTTAATGTTGATAAGTGCTGCATTATGCATGCATCCACATCTAGGGATCCTCTGCTTTATGACGACTCACTTTCTGGGGAGCCTCTCTTGGCTGTCCAACAGTACAAATATCTGGGTTTGCAAATGATCCCAAAATTATCTTGGAAAAAACCCAAATTCAAAAGATGATTGGTGTGGCGAATGCTAGGCTTAGATTTATCCAAAACGTGTTGAAGGGATGTCCAAGTACGGTTAAGTCAGTGGCCTACTTTTCCTTGGTTCGACCTTTGCTTGAATACTGCAGTTCCATTTGGGATCCTCACCATGTGGGGCTTGTTGGGGAAATTGAAATGGTTCAGCGAAGATCTGCGAGATTTGTTAGCTGTAGATGGGGAAGAACTGACAGTGTCACAGACATGCTTTCAAAACTGGGATGGGATGAAGATCGTAGGAGGGAGATCAGTTTAAGGTTGCTGGTCAGAATTCTCAAGGGGATTGTAATGTTGATATCGGGGAAATTATGCCATTTCTGTCCACGACTGGTCTTTTGACCCCCACCATAGGCCCCTCTCCTTGGGGCTGCTTGCGGGTAAAATTTGTAATTGTAAAAGCAAAGATGATTGTGAACTTTTGTACTGTCGGAAACCGAAGTGATGCGCGATAGTCGTATACAAACATTTGATAGCGAACTATCGATAGTTTCGATGCTATTCGAATAAGATCACGTACGTTATCGTATAAAAATACATTTGTGCGAAATTACTGTGTTTATCTATATGTATATCTTTGGTCGAGTTTAACTACATGTTCCGAATCGAAGTATCACGTAATTCTATTTTTCGCGTTCACACTTGACGTATTTCGATGAGTGGGTAAATTCAGATTACAATCGTCCGATACGATTGATTGATTGATTAATTGGCCTATTACCTATCAGCACTAGCGAAATATCGGATATTCCTGCGATTACAAAAAATGGCGCCTGACAATTATGTCATTGATTATTGTTATTGCTTTTCTCTCTCTCTCTCTACCAGATTACGATTTTCAACCGTTTATCAGAGTCTTAATCTAGATTTGCTCATTTGGTTTGGTCGAGGACTATATTGGATAAATTGGCGCTTATCTGCGTCGGATAATAAATTAATTGTTCGAAGCGGACACTTTTGATCACGATTACATCGGTGCAGCACGCTTGTACAGATTAGATTGAAATGTGATTACGAGACGTTGATAATATCTAGTTTATGTTAGGATATATTTATTTTAAAATATTTTTATTGCCTCGGTATTTCAATTTCCGGTTTGGTTTCCTTTCTTCTAGGGGACGATCAATGGTGCGCCGAGAGTAGCTCGAGTCCCCGCAGCCCGGCCTCCTCTGTAGACGACCGCAGCGATTTGGAGCGCCTCGACCTCAGAGATCCTGGCGGCGGCGGCGGTCCCTCCGACGACGAGGACCACCGGCAGCAGCAGCGGGACGGGAATAGCAGTCCGTGCGGCGGCGGCGTCACCACCACCACGTGGCGCTCGGTGGCAGTGGACGGCGTGGACGGTGTGGAGGAGACGGACGTAGCGCCACCGCACGGCGGCAGCGGCGGTCCGGGTCCGCCCACCGCCACCATGCACTCGTTGGACGGCCGCGCCACGGTGGAGCGGGCCGAGGATGACGACTCGTCGGTGGCGCCGCCTGGCCACGAGCCGGTCGTCCTCGTGCGGGTCAAGCAAGAGGAGACGGAAGTGGAGGCGGAGGAGGAGGAGGAGCGAGCTCGCGCCACACCGGATTCGCCCGGCGCCCGCCAGGAGGAGCCAGTGGACAGCGATAGGGTGGCGCCGCTCGGCGGCAGTGTAGGTAAGTAGAGACGTCCGCTGATATAAATTATTATCGATTTCAATCAACCGGATCAATGGCCTTTTTTGAATGAATGATTTAAAAATTATTTAAGGAAAAAATTATTCAGTATGCTGTTTGTCATGCGCCATTATTCAATTCAGTTATTTCATGGTGTTCCACTTTCTAGGTTTTCCAAAGATCTATTTCCCATCCAAGCCTGATGCCTGCCCGGAGGAAAGATTTTACGTCAAACAATGTAAGCACTCCTGTGACCGCTTGCCTTTTCGGTTTTTCGTGCAAATTTACAGATTCGATAAACATGGGTCGCAACTTAAATCAATTTAAAATATCAAGTTCCTTATTGGGATGGTCACTTTCTTTTTAAGAATAGAGATTCAAAATGCCCAAATCAAAAATAAAACATGGGCACTACAATATATTTGAGACTGATCAATTTCACATGACAAATTTTTTTTAAAAAAAAAACTACGAATAAAACTGTTTTTAATGTTCCCCAAACAATTTGATATTTTAAGCGCCTCACGCATAGAGGCTCAAATTTCGGTTAACGAACTTTAAAACTGTTGGAAGTCAGATCATGTGCTATATTCAACTGCTAAAATGTGTACAAGAGGTCATATCATAATGATGGTAACGATTTTTTTTATTAATTCTATCGAAGGTAACGGATATTACTGTCAGCTGTGCGGCATACGTTTTAGTAGCCACGCTACTCTGGAGGCTCATCAGGCCTACTACTGCTCCCGACGCATCCTGGTCGAGGAAGGCGAAGTGACCGCCGCGCCATCTGTGGCGGCATACGGTAGGTGCACAAGCGATTCGTCGCTTTAACGATATTCGGTGATCTCGAATGTCTGTTGAAAAGAAATAAAATGATGACAATTTTCGTACAGACTGTGTCTTAATTAATTTAACCCTTTAACCGGCCAAGACGACTAGAAGCGTTGACGCCAATCCGCATACCACCGGCAATGGCGACATAACGCGTTTTCACTTTTCAAAAAGATCGTGGCAAAAATCTACCAAAGCACATGATTGGATAGAGCGAAAAATTAATTGGCCGGTTAAAGGGTTAAAAAATTCGAGGGTTGAGGTGTTAAATCACCGTCACCATTGACGTTTATCTTTGAATAAAAGTCGTTTATTATTTTTTAAAAAAAAAGGGTTAAACGGTCAAGCATTGTATAATAACCAATAGATTTGTTTCATTTTGTTTATTTATTAAATTTTCGATGCAAGGAGTATTGCCTAGCGTTTACTAAAAGTTTAAGACATTTATTTCGTCTGTATTAGATGCGCAACAAATTAATTATTTAAATTCCATCTCCACAGTACGGCGCAATGGCTCTTGGACAGGCACAGGCAAGGTGGATGCTGCCTTCGACCAGGACGCCTCGCCCAACGACGCCACCTCACCCGAACCGTCGACCCGGCCCAGCCCAACGGCCGCCAAGCCCAACGCGACCACCGGCAAAAGTGGCGGCGTCCGTGCCAGCAAGAAGTCCAACTATTCGCCGCACGACGGCGCCGCCGCCTCCAGCGCCCACCATCAGGCACTGCAAATGGCGGCCGCCGCCGCAGCAGCCGCCGCCGCTGTGCCACCCTCGGCCCGATATTGCGCCAACTGTGACATTCAGTTCTCCTCCGCCAAGACGTTCCAGGTGCACAAGCAGTTCTACTGCAGCACACGTCACGTCCTCAAACCTTCCACCGCTACCACCACCACCAACAACAATAACACCAAGCCAACGATCGGCACAATCGGCACAACCTCCGGCGGTGAGTCTGACCCAGCAGGAGGCACTTCCCAGCGGAATCTCGTGGGCATCTCGCTCGGCGAAGGTGGCACATCCGTCGTGGCCACATCGGTGGCCACCAATGCCATGGTCAGCAGCTCGCCGGTACTGACCTTCCCAAATGGCGGGCCAGTCATCCTGGTCCCCTGCTCGTACATTTCCGGCTCAGGCCTCCTGGTGCCCAATGGCAACCTGTCAGCCACCGGCCTCTTCCCTGCCTTCACCCTGCTCACCTCGCCGCCTCCCGGTGGTGCCGCGCCCACCATTACGTCGCCACGAGCAGCAAATCCTCTTGCCAACGCCAAACACCAGCGATCACCATCACCAATTTCTCCACCAGGGGGCGCTGTTTCGGTGCTTCCTCAGGCCACGGATCGAGCTACCACCTCCAAGTCACCAGCCAGTGGGGTTACCACCACAAATGGTGAGCAACCGCTAGACCTGTCGGTCAAGAAATCGGTGGCTACCGTTCCGGCGTCGACAGAACCAACCCGCCGTGCTCTTTCTGCCACTGGCAGTGATACGTCGGACCACGCAGGACGGACCAGCCTGGAGTTGGCCAACTCGCCCACCTTCCCCCAGTCTGCACCACACCTCTATGTGACTCCAGCAGGCAATGTGGTGTCTGGCGGCGCAAACCCACGCAGTGAACTTTTTGCCACCTATGACGTGGCCCGCGGTGGACTGCAGCTGTATTCTCAGCACCTAGCGGCGCCCGGCACCCGCCTGGTTTCGTGTCACCCATCGTCCGGCAGCACCCCTGCTGCACCAGCTGTAACCATGGTCAAGCAGGGATCGAACAAGTGCAGTGATTGTGGGGTGGTGTTCTACCGGAAGGAGAACTATCTGGTGCACAAGCGTCACTATTGCTCTGCTGGTGCCAGTAGGGATGTCGGTGGTGGTGGTGGTGCTGGCAGTCCTGCAGTAAGCCCAGTTGGCAACGAGGACAGCCGATCGCCGCCTGCTCGTCGCCGACGAATGAGCAACCAGTGTTCAACCGCTCCAGCGCGCAACGAGGGTGGTGACGAGGACCCAAGCAAACGTGGGCAACGGACTGTCTCTCGAATGGTCGAACCATCGGACGTGGTCTCCGAGGTGGAGTTGGTCACCGCGTTGCCGACGGTGTCGGTTCCGGATGACGCAAACTCTGAGCGAGATGATGCCAGTCCCCGACCACCTCTTAACAAGATATCGGCGGCAGCGAGGGTGGCGGACGAGACGGGGGCCCCCGTTGCCATGGTCACCACCAGTCCCAAGTTATATGGCCAGTTTGCCTGCTCATCATGTGGCATCCGCTTCACCTCGCTGGGCAACCTGCAGGCCCACCAGACCTACTACTGCAACAAGCTCAATGAGCACCATCACTCTCACCACCATCAGAGCGTGCTCCTCTCCCAGCAGGTGGCTGCACTCGACAAGATGGCCGCCGCAATCCACCAACAGTCTTCCAAAGTGCACCATACGACGGTGCCCAACATCCTGCTGTGCGGGCGCTGCCAGACACCTTTCCAGGTGTCGGATGAGGAGCTGGCCTCGCCTAGCCTGCTCATCAAGTGTCCGGCCTGCGACGCCACCGGTGGGGCTATGCCGCCTCGGACAGTGACGGTGGAGCCACCCACGCCATCCCCCGGACCGCTTCCCTCTACCACCACCCTACCACGGGCCTACCGATGCACCATCTGTGGCTACCGGGGAAACACCCTGCGTGGTCTGAAGACGCACATCCGCATGCACATGGAGCGGGGGAGCGACCTACAGGAGGAGTGCTTCATCGCAGCCCTGAGTGTACCGACTTCGGTCAACAACACGCCGGTCGCCAACGGGGAATCCTCCTTCCTCCATGAGCCACTCACCTCCGAGTCGTCCTCTTCCAACGACGGTGGTGGTCCCGCCACCTCCTCTCAACAGGATGTGGCACCGCCTTGCGAGGCGGCCGAGCGATTGATCGCCAACGCGTCATCGTCACTCCATGCCTGCGACTTTTGCAGCTATACCTCGTCGTACAAGGGCAACGTGGTGCGACACGTGCGCCTGGTGCACAAAGAGTTTCTGCCACCGGGTGGCGCCGCTTCCGTGGCCAGCGAGTCCATGTCGGCGTCACTCAACGGCCGACGACTGAGCGAGGGTGACGCGTCACCTGCACGAACCAACCGTTCTTCGTCGCCCGAATCGAACCGCAGCGCCTCTACACCGCCGACCGTGGGCGGCAAGCCGGCCCGACGGAGCTCGTCGGTGGCCGAGTGGCGCGTCAAGGAGGAGGCATTATCAGTGCAGGATGGCAGCCGGGACGGTGCCGCTACGCCGTCGGTCATGAGCGGGAACGGAAGTGGCGATGAACTGGACGGTGCGGTGGACGAGGTGGACGCCGCTGGCGAGGGACTGTCCTCGGAGGCCGGCGGTGGTGCCACATCGCCAGGTGGATCCTTGGCCACGGCAGCGACCGCCACCGCCAAACCGATATCATCAGCCGCGGCTGCTCCCGGCGCAGCAGGTGTGGGACAGAAACGTTCCGGACCCAAGTATTGCAAGTCGTGCGACATCAGTTTCACCTATTTATCGACGTTTATTGCTCACAAGAAGTTTTACTGCGCGTCGCACGCGTGCGAGAACCTGGGACGCGAGACTTCCGTTCAGTGACGTCACGTGACGCGTTCTGGTAGCGGATTTAGGGTGGCCGAAGAAGAGCTAGTGTCATCGTTGTTGTAGGGTAGGGGGTTGTCCGGCGCCGCTCGGATCTCAGATGTCTCCGTTGCTTTTGCATTTACTGTATTTTTTGGGGCGTGCGTGGATCATATATATGGTGGTCGTGGCGAGGCCGCCTGTCAACGAATCTTTAATTATTTGTAAGGTGAATCAAAATTTCAAATAGATTAGTCGATAAGTAACTGCGCAAAATTGAAATGAACGTACGGTGTATTATTATTCGGCAATAGATAGAATAATATCTAACTTAATTGTTCAAAACACCTTGTCTTCGAAGGAGCAACCATAACGACGGTTTTTACAACTCAGTTGGTTTTTTTAAGGTTTGTTTCTGTTTACACAAATTCAAATAATCAACATTTTGTCAAATTCAGCTAATCAAATTTAAAAAATGGCATTTTTGATTTTCTGAATGCCGCATATTTAAAGCATTTTAAAATTAAAATACCAATAGAAAGTTTTAAAAAATGTCTTACAGTATTTATGCTGTAACAAGAGCATTTTCTAAAAGTTTAATACCAATGTGCAAATTTTGTTTACTCTTCGAATAATACTCCGTACATCAAAGGGTCGTTGTGACTATCAAATATCCATTCGAACCTTGATCTGGTTTCAAAATTGTTCGTCAGAATATTAACTAAATCTAAAAATAACTTTAACAATGGAGACACATTTTTTAAATTTAAAAATCAGCACAACAATTAAAAAATAACGTAAACATTTAACTCAAATTATAATGAACCAGATTAGCGATACCTCAGAAATATTTTTTTATTAAATTTTAATTAACTTTTAAAGGAAGGAGTTGCCGTATCGATCTCATTCATTTGGTAAATGTGCACTTCGAAATTGATACAAAAACGGATAGAAAATTCATCTTCAACGACGAAGAAAACGAATTATTACTGTTATATATACTTGTTGCGTTATTTGGTTTAGCAAAACCCCAAAAGTGGAGTCCGGTTTGACAGTTCTGAACGTGACCCGTGACCCCTACTGATGCCCCGGGGCACCACCAAGTACCTCGACCAACAACATACGAAATATCTTCGGCTGACAAACGTCGGGGGTCTCAATTCTCGGTGTCGTTATTACAAGTCCGTACGTTTTGTGTTGCGTGTCAAAAAATAAAAATTTTAAAAAAGTGTCTCAACAACGTCTCTTTTTCCCCCTTCTGTGGAAACGGTGTCTCTCGTCAGTGATGTACAAAAAAATGCCAAGATTCGATGATCTTCTATGTGTTATTCCAGTATACTTGCTTCCCCCTCCGTAAGCTTTTCTAGAGAGCTTATACGTGTTCGTTAATATAGCATTTATCTGGAATCGCTATTTTTGTTTGTTCTCTCGTACTATAATTACTGTTGTTTATTATTATTATTATTATTGCTACTTGCTATTACCACTTTCTCTAACTCACGTCTCGAAAGCGTAGTGGAGAATTTTTTTTTACACTTTTCATGTGCCCCGTCCCCTCCATTCGACAAATTTTACCTAGTCATCATTGTAGTTAATCGGGTATTCTGGTGGCAACGTTTCATTATACTTATGATTAATTAAAAAATAATGTTTGGGAACAGAAATGAGTTTTATTTTTCGTTTGAGAAAATGATTCGGAGTTTATTGTCTTCCTACGATGTGGTTTTTTGTTTTATGGCTACTCTCAAGAGGGGGATTATTGGTCCAGCGTGCTTGAGATTGGGGGAAAAGTGCTTTCGAGGACCTCTGGGAAATGGAACTAATAGTGGAATTGTAATATTTGAAAACGCAACCCGAATCGAGCGCGTTTGTTACACTGTATGCATACTTGACTTCAGATTGCTTGAAGTTGGGGGAATAATGATTCTTAGAGATCGCATTTTGCTTTCCTAAAATACAGATCGCGTGGCTGAATAGTATTTCTAGTCAACGCGCCCCTCTTCAGCACGTGTTTCAAATTCACGAGCACATGGGCGGACTGTCATTCGATAACGAGCAATATTTTGTGCAAGCACGGGCTCGCCAATCTTATTCCAAAGTTTAGACGCACCTTGCTTCAAGCATTATTGGGTGAGTGTATAGGTGCGAAAAAATCTATTTAAGTTTTAAAAGTTTCTCTCTTCAAGTTTTAATAACCCACACTTTTCTGTTTTGAAATTCGCTTTGTTTATAAATTCAACGCGACCCTACTCAAGCACGCTGGTGGCAAGTTTGTTTTGGCCAATGGTTCGGTGCCATATGAACCCAGCAATTTTTGAGATATGTGAAAATTGGTTTTGTGCGTGTGTATAGAAACGAGCCGTAAAGCTGCGAGTCAAATAAGTGGCAAGACGAAGAACTTAATCTTCTAATCCCCATCATCTGTATATTGTACGTTTTTAATCTGAATATGGCTATTTGTGTTCCGGAATGTTGACGCCACCTTTGTTTAACGGAACCTGTAATTATTATTGTAACATGGAAGTATTTTTCAATTCGCTAATATTAAACCAGATTAACCAGTTTTATTTCACTGATTTTGAATCGCATCGATGTGAATGGAGACAATAATTGATTAAAATCAACGGTTGATCCACTGTGGAAGAAACGAAGACCCAAGATATTGGTTGAAGTTGAAAAACAATGTAACAAAAACGAACGTAGATTTTTATTAAAATATTTAACCATTGTGTACAACACACGGAAACGAACCAAATAGCCTGGCCAGTGAACAAAGTTAACCAATAGAAGAAAAAAAATGAAGACAATCGTAGCAATGTTGGAATCGACTTTTGACAACAACTGCAACGATTCGAACAAAGAGAACGCTCGACTATCCAACTATTTTAACTTTGAGCTTAGCAGAAAATGCACATTTTCAGGATTCATGAAAGTTCAACAAAAAAAAAGTAAAAATCTGACAGTTTCTAATTGATAAGCTTGAATTTACACTGTTACTTCGCTCTAGCACGATAAATATTGCACAAGAAGTACGGTAGATGATCCACACAAAAAAAAAGCGCCACCAACGCAGTCACCCGGCAAAACCACTCATTAATCGTATCGAATATCGTATCGAATCATTAATCGTACGGCCGTTCACATATTCCTCCAATACAGGATTACCCGACCAATGAAATGGGGCGAGTCTCTAGAAAATTTCAGTTCGCAGATCAAGATCAAATATAATTCTTTAGATACGTTAAAGGGAAAATTTTGCAGTTGGTGGCGCCGCACAAGTCTGAGCTTTACTACTCTGTAGTGTTCTGATAAAATGAAATGGGAAATTTTCCTAATTTTTATTAAACAACTGATCTAGTTAAATAATTTAGCTCTTTAACAACTACACGTATATTAGATTTTTGGCATCCGCACAAAGTTCTACCAGAACCGACAAAAGAACTATATATAATTTAAAATATGGAGGACAATAATATTATTTACATTAGAGACGTATTAAATGAATCGCTGATGTCATCAAGTGGTTGACCGACGATCACACATTCCCAGATTTGGAAAAAATAAACAGTACATTAATATAAAACTGAAACTTGAACGATTGAGCAGGCGGCATGTCATTTTCGGAACGTGAAACCCCCACTAACATTAATAAACATGTATTTGATTTCTTTTTAGTTAGAAAAATTGGTGGTTTTTTTACATTGGTCACCGCCATCGAATCATTTTATGTAGCTGCCTTTATTCTCAGTGGACACACCAACGAATGGAAACCATGAAAAAGAACAACAACGTTCCATTTTAATTTTGTGCAGTTTGAAATGAGCATTTTTTTAAAATGTACCTTTTACAGGTATTTTGGATTGGAATTTTTTTTAAATCCTACATCACAAGATTCATCCGTCGGTTCAGAACATCATAATTCAACCAGACGAGAAATCGCGGGCGCGCTAAACAATTAAGCAGTCTTGTGGGTTCAGCCGCGCTTCACTATGCTGCGGTTAATTCGATTTAACAAACGCGACGTTACAATCTGGAAACGTGGATTGATTGTGGTGAGAAGAATAAATATTATTTCGGGAACCCGTTGTGCACGATGGCCAATTCATAATCGTATATTATTTCAATTTTTAGAAAAAGCTAGAACCAATAAATTCGGAGAGAAATACATTAGGCGAGAATTGTTCGAAACTGCATGCAAGTACAACCTCCACTTTTTTTTCCAAACGAGGAGCAGGTCCCATCAGTGCTGCCGCCGTTGCATTTTTCGTTCCATCTTCTTTTGCTTCTTCTCGTCGGGTTCCGGCGCCGCCTGCGAGAACCAAGGTCCCAAGAGGTTGGTCCACAACAAGTAGCAGGCGGTTATTGGTGCCTGTGAAAAGTAATTCAAAATAGTAGCCATGAAGCCGATGGTAGTAATAACAATAAATATAGAAGGATTGCTTGGACTGCAATCGTGAGTCGACAACAAGATAATCGATAAACAACGTTTATATCTGATCTTCAGGAAAAATTAAAAAATTGTACATTTACGAAACACAAAGATAAACAAATCTACAAATCTAAAACAAATCTAGTTTCGCAAATCTACAAATTCTTAATTTTCCTGATGAAAAGATATAAACGTTGTTTATCGATTATCTTGTTGTCGACCCTCGATTGCAGTCCAAGCAATCATCCCATATTTTTTTGTTTACACATTGACACATTGATCAGTCCAATTGATCATTGGCAAATTCCGTTACTGCAACTGTCATTAAACATCACTAGCTACAACGAAACTTGCTAGACCTTGCCAATACTTGATTATTTAAACACTTTAATCTTTTCTTTTTTGATCTGTACGAAAAAATCCCGCCGATAAATCCGTGAGATATTCACTTAAAGAGTGATCAATGAACTAAACGGCCAATGCGCTTTTAAAGACACTAATAATGCATAGATTCTAAGAGTTGTCAAATAAGCAACAAAGTACGAGCTGCAACCTGTGCTGCACAAACAATTTATCCAAAACAATTATATAAACGCTTATCCCAAAGGGGCGCCAAACAATTAAAAAAAAACCAAATTCACGTAGTGTGCATATTTAATGTAGATGATGTACGTACCGCAAGAAAGAAGAGCCAGAAATAACTTGATATTAATGCAAGACTTTGAGTGATTGAAGTTAATATGACGAGGTCTTTGACGTGCCTGAAAAAATGGGAAAAGAATTATTTTTCTGAATCATTGTATAATTTTTTGGCTGCTTGTTTAACACCATCAACATTTCTCCGCAATACAAGGCGTTTGGAAAGTAATTAAACAAAATTGAAAATAATTAAGATAACTAGTTGAAGCAATTGGTTCGACGTCCCTAAGAACAATCGACGTATTTTATTGCCAACTAAATATTTTTGCAGATATCTCAGAAGTTACAAAACTCTAAACTAATAAAATTCATATAATGCAAGGTTTACTGCTGTACTCGTCGGTAGTTTGGTCCAGATTGTCATGAACAAAGAATTCCTTCAATGTTCGCCTTAATTTGAATCCAGGCAGTCTACAATATTTAATTTGCAAATTGTCAACCTCTTCAATTTAAAACCTGCCCGGATTAATTTCGCATTGAGCGTGAAATCGAGTCTGCTTCCTATTCACTTTATTCAATTTTAAAACGCCGAATAAACCACATAATTCGATGTTTAATGCTAGCATAAATTAAATGAAAAAGACAAAAGTGAGACAGCAGCGAAGAAGACCTACTCGGCCACGCCAGACTCCATGTTGAGATCAAGTCCCCCGTCGAGTAGTTGACCGGTTTCGGAATAGGACGCTCGTGCCATGTAGCGGAAAAAGTGGACAGCGCCACCGTAAACGGCGCCGCATAAAAGTAGCATGAACTGTCGGAGAAAGGAGAACGATTTTTATTATTAAATTAACAATTTAAATAAAATTGACAAATTAAAAGCGCATAGCTGCCCCTAATTGTTAGCAATCACTACTTGTAGCTCACTAGCTGCGTCGCCGCCGCCAAAGTTACAAAATATTTACAAAACCACTGTCCCTGGAGTCACAAAAACCGATTCGGAGAAGATTTTTTCTACACTTTTATTTTGATTAATTAGTTAAATTAGGGCCCAAGGTTGTATTTGCCGGTGTGGGGGGAGGTCGAGGAGGTCGGGGGGTGGTTGGACCCCCCTAGCTTTGGCTGACCCCTCCAGCTCTGGTGTGGGGGGATCCACATGTGTTACTGCCAACGTTTGAAAATCGTCAATACGAAAACATTCGTATTGACTTTATCAGAGCTTTGAATGTCAATTTCAAAGTTTTTGTGCTACGCGCAATTTCTTTTTATTAAATTTATATATTTTTTTCATTTCTCAGCGCATCAAATGAATACTCACTACGTAGCTATATAAGCATTAACCATTACTCAAAAACAAGAATAGGAGCCGATGGTGGTATATACTAAAAACAGAAGGATTGGATGACGACAATCAAAATTTAAAACTGCATGAAAATATTATGGTTTCGCGTGGTGACAAATATGGTAGTAACACGCGAAAATCCTTGGTAGGTGACTGCACCGTGTCTGGTATTAAAATTACAAACGCTTGCGCAAAAAAAATTGAATGGATACTTTTGGGACACTTTTAGATATTTTCTTTTAACCTCCTTGGTTTATTTTATTATTTTTAATTCACTGTAGCTGTACATGGTGCATGTGTAGCATGGTGCTCACGCACTATGGCTAGGCCCACATTTTCACCAGTACCCCGGGATCGAAATTATCTCGAGAGCTCGCGTCGGGAATCGAACCCAGGACCGCCGAGCCACAGACATCTACGACGAGTCGTACTATTTTCCCAAATAAAACACTTGATAAAAAGATCGAGTCAAAATAAATGAATCGTGATTACACTGAGTTTCTTTGCGAATAATGAGTTAGAGAAAAAATAAACTCGTAATGTTGAGCGAAATTAATTAATCAATTTGGTTGCGATTTTTCAAAAAACAATCAGGACAACTGATGACCGACTGTTTATGGGGGAACGAATAATTCTTCTGACTTTCGATTAGCTCAGCTGTCTCCTTCCTTGAACATGTCTGATATTTTTTGACTGCAAAAATTTACTTTTCCTCTGCATCACATTGTCGTAACACAGTCATCTTACCAGTGTTGATGTCGAAAAGGTGTCCCAATAAAACACGGTGTTGACTAATACTGAGACGGCCTGCAATTAAGACAAATAAATTAGACTACAAGAACTGTCAGGCGATCCATGGGCTCGATTATTTTTATTTGACGTCTATCGTCATGTGCGAAATGTACACGTCAATTGAGTCGAATCAAGTGATACCAAATTTTAAAAAAAATTCAGATTTCACAGGAAATACTTACAGTTGCTCCAGCTCCCATATACGTATAAAATTTGATCGTCTGTCTGTTCTCCTCCACAATCTGCTTCTGGCCTTTCGTGCCTTGTTTGCCTTTAGGAGTCTGTTGGAAATTAAACAATTGAAAATTGAATATAAAGAGGTTCTGTCCATGCCTAAAGATGATTTTGTACAGCGTTCAATATCATTTCAAAACAAGTGGTAAAACCAGTCACAAGGGCATGCTTCGCGCGAAAGTAGAGTGAGCGAATCTAATGAGACTGGTGCTGCCCTCTTGTTGGGAGACAGTGCAATTGTGTACTTCCGTTTCTTACAAACTGTGATTTATTACTGGATGCATGCCGATTTTGACGTTTCATCCAATTTTTAAAGTATCAATTTGGGCCATGGCTTTATTCTGTGCCACATACGCATATAGTAACCCGCTTGTCGCTTGCAAAACACAGTTCAGCGACTAGGGAACACAAAATTGCAATTGTTTTAACGTCAAAATGAAAAGGAACCTAAAAACCAACAGTCGTTGTGTCATTTGAGTAACGTGCAAGGCTGACGAGCGTTAATTAGCGAATGTGTTGATGAGGTATCATGACCCCCGGCCAAAAAAGGCTCGCTAATGACCTAGGCCCACGGATAACGCAATTCGATCGGGATTTGCTTACGGGCATGGTCGGTTTTTCTCCGGACGAGGCGGCTATTCGGTTGAACGAGGAAAGTTCGAAGCAATTTTGGCAAAACCGCTGAAATATTACATCGAAATTGTGCCGTAGGAGCCACCACGTTGACAAACGTTGAAGGTGCCAGAAAATTTTGGTGTCCCCATTAAAAAGATAAGCGTTAGACTAGAAGGCGTCACGCTAGGCGTCACGCAATTTCACTAACAAGCGTCGCCTGGTGGTGAGAGAACGGTCAATCGCTCCATGAAGGTGAATCTAATACATTGGACACTAGGTGGTGCTGGCTAACAGACATGCTTAACATACGACTAGTGCTTTGTCAGAAAAAATCTCGAAATTAACTAAATGGTAATGTTCGTGTTAAATTAATAATGTAGACAGTATTCTACTGCGCGTTAAATATTGAAAGCAGACGTTGGAGCGCCTGCTGTTACAACTCGGGTAATAATTGACGCGTTCATCCTTACTGTACGTTTATAATGAAAGCAAATATTATATGTACGAAATCTCTCTCCGAACGAGAAGAAACGCCATTCCTCGAGATCATAAAATCGCGGAAAGTGGAGGTACGGTTTCAATAAATTTTGTCGAGAATGCTTCAAAGATTCACCAGTTTTACATGAAAACAACATGTGATGATTCTGTTCAGTGGAAATTAGGTAAATGAGCCACCATTGGAGGCTCGCTCAGGCCCCTTTGTAGTTGCCGTTGCCAAAAATGGCGTTTCTATTTGCGCTCTGGCAGCTGTTTTTTTTTGCCAATGTGTTTTACATTTGTTATTGTTGCAATTGTTTCCATGAGCGTCGCGCTAGCACGAATTAATTTACTTTTCAGTAAACTCTGAACAAAACTTGGAGAAATGTGAATTTGGTGTCATTGTTTCATTTGGTTTCTCGGTGGTCTCTGTCTTCATCTCGGCTCTAGCCTATGCTAAATAGGGTCTAAGTATTTCATTTGGCTAATCTGTCACATCATTTAGTTGAAGATTTTAACAGTTAGTGTTTCGGTTGTTGAGCATGTACACATTGTTACAAAACATTTTTGATACACTTTCGGTTCAGCTGAAATAAAATGGGTGATTTCACATTTTGTGGTGTTATTTTTTGCAGCTGCCATCACTGGTACAGATGTCTCATCGGCTCGTTTCTGGTTTCGATCTTGGTTAGTGGAAAATTATTCATCATCGATTTGACAATTATGTGTGTTTTAGTTGTTATATAAATAACTAAATATAAATGTGTCCAATAGATTGCTTTTGTCTTGCTGATTGCTTTGATTTACCAAGACACCCGAAAATATTTATAAATTTGTGGCTTAACCGTGGGGATCCGATGGCTCTAATTTCAAATGTAGAAAAATGTTTCAAATGTGGGAAAGCGCTGGACACTCTTTATAAACCTGTGTCAAGAACGAAAAAAAACTTAAAAAACAAATTTATTCTTGTCGAAATTCTGATCTTAATAGAGCAAAATCAAATTACGTAGGTATAATGACTATAACATGTATTGAAGTGTTGACGCCCGTGAAGCCGAAAATACAAATGGGCTGTCACCATTTTTATTGTTTTTTCGGATCCACGGGCAGTCAACACTGCAATAAATGTTATAGTGCTTATACCAACGCCTCGCGATTTATTGTATTGTTATTTGGTTAATCAGTTTTCTGTTAAGATCGGAGTATAAATTATCCGTTTTTTTATTCATTTGTTGGCTCGTTGACGGATTTTTTGAAGAGTGCGTCCAGCACTTTCCCACATTACCCTACATTTGAAGTTCTACTCCGGTGTCTTCCACACATATTTGAATGGCTCTAACATTGGTTCGTTCTGGTTTGCAACTGACGAACGTAGTTGGCTTCTCTCGGGCGGAGAACCCCTCTGTTCACTAGGGTATAATCTATCTTTTTCGATTTCATTCCAATCAGATCACGACCTAATCAACGGTTCGCTCGCCGGCAGCTCCAAGGATGGCGACGAAGAAGAGGACGATGGACTTTTGTGTAGTGTTTCAGCCGTCGATCTGGACGCGCCCGTGTCTCAGTATCTGGTCGGCGTCGGCGAAGACAGTGGAGCTGAAGCGCCCTGCTTTCTGGGAGCGTCTGTCGGCGCTGGTGTCGGTGGCGGCGGCAGCAGTGACGGAGGGCCGTCGCACAAACGCTTCCGGGGAGCCAGGGTCGAGACTGAAGACGACAGCGATCAGCTCCTCGTCAAGGTACGATGATGCTAAACGCGTATTATTTAAAACCCTACCTGTATTGTCGTATTGCTTATGGTATCTGCGGAGAATGACCTGGAATCCACCGTAACAGTTTTCTGGTGTGTGCTGTAGGACTTGTTGCGATCGATTCACCAAGGTATAATGGGACGTCTGAACAGCTTGGAGAAGAAAGTGGACGCCGTGTCGCAGCACTGTCTAGGACTGGAACAGAAGGTGGACGCTGTGGAGACGCAACTGCGACTGAACCGACAGGCATGCGCCGGTGGCGCCACCTGCAAGCGAACCATTATAAGTGCGCCGCCTAAAGCGATAGTCAACGGAAAAGGTGATTCATGGGTGGTTCGGCGGTCCCGGGTTCGATTCCCGGCGCAGGCTCTCGATTATTAGATCCCGGGGTACTGGTGAAAATGTGCTTCTCACATAGTGCCTAAGCACCGAGAGGGGTACAGAAAATCCTGTTGTGACATACACTTCAGTGAATAAAAAAAATGTGAAACAATTCTAATGTCTAAACGCACCTTGCTAAGCATAGCAGCGCAATCGTGCAATAAATTAAGCTTGCCTTAACTTTAAAATGAAAGCATAAGAACATTTTCAACACTAAAATAGAGCGTGTTGTTTATCATTGCAGTTTCAGAGCCGTATTTCTCCAATGGCGTTTCTCGAATGGTGGTCACTCTGAATGCTGAAGGTAAGCTGCACAGACAAACCTATTGTGGTTGTATATTTTATGAAGGAATGACGACATTATTGATGATAAATATTTTCTCTCTCGTACTTTAGAGGACTTTCCCAATGGTACTTGGCTGGGAGATTCGAATTGTCCTCATCGCCGTGTCAGATGTCACATCTCGCCTAGGTTAGAATTTCCTCATCTGATAACTTAGCATTCACAGAATGCAGATATCTATTATTGATCTATTTTTCGTGTGTGAATTTTCTACTATCCCGGGGCACATACAGTACATGTTACCCCGGATCGAACAAACGAGAGATTTCTTCGGGAATCGAACTCTAGAACGTCGTACCATGAGTCAGTCCTACAATCAATTGTGCCAAGACAGTGTTTTCGCCTAGTTTCTTACATTTTGTTAAATTACTTTAACGTAAAATGAAGGTCTGATATCCATTTTTGGGTGTAGCCTACACTGTGTTTCTTTTTAATGCGTTTCGTCACACTATTTTATTACGCCAGAGTATATTTTGACATATTTTTATGTTCTTTCTCAATCTTTAGCGACCTTAAATCCATCGAAGATGGGTCTCCAACACCGGAGAAGATGGCTCTGACTCTGTTGGACTTCCTCTTCGACCGTGAAACGCAGGCCTGCTCCAACATTTCTGGCCAGGGAAAGCAGGGCAAGAAGCAACTGGATCCCTTGTTCGTTTTCGGCATTCGATGTAATTTTGTTTTCCAATCAACTATAGTCAACCGCACTACAGGACAGAAAATAATTGTATATACATTTTCTATATGATTTTACGATGACTAATGTGACCAGTAATTGATGGGTGAAGAGAAACTTATTTATATTGGCTGTGAGGGTTCCTGAAAAAAATAGGTTTTTTGTTGTGGCTCTCGCGCATTGGCCAGACAGATTAGTGCCAAAATTTGTCATTCTAAATTAATGGCACTTTCGGTGATTTATTTTTAGTCATTTGGTTTATTTAATGAGCAACATTCAGTGAAGTACCCATTGGTCAAGCTTTTTTTCTTTTCCCCAAGGCAATCAGATGACTAAGCTCTTCCGCTAAATCAGCACACGTTCGTTTGGGATTGGTCTCTACCATTTCCTTCAGCTGAGCATCGATAGGGCTTGAGGGGCGTCCACTATGTGGTGCATCTTCTAGGCTCAGATCTCCGGACCTGAATTTTGAAAACCATTCTCGCACTGTTCTTTAGGGGCATTGTTGTCGAACGTTTTTTGAAGATTTTCACTTCCCTCACTTGCTTTATGGCCAAGTTCCTCATGTGTGAACTCATAGTGCCAGAAGTTGAAAATCCCGAATGCTTAAAAGAGCTGCAATAAGAAGAAAGAACTTGAACTTGTTCCTGCACAAAATGATGTAGCACATGCCCTAGAAATTGCTATACTAAAATATTTTATTTTTCAATCGTATGTCGGACAATGCAAAAACGGCGGAAACGTTCCGAATGACCAAATATATATGTTCTCTGTTGTCTCACCAGGTCATCTACAGTACAAGTTCGGCACAGGCGATAAGGAGTGGCAGCGCATCAAGACGAATCTGGACTCCAAATGTCGTACAGCCCACCGACGAAAGGTTCGCGGAATGCCACTTCTAGTCAAGGCATTCAAAGACAAGTAAGCAAACCTCTTAGTGTTCCAGTTGATGCAGATTCAGTTGAGCGGGAAAATTGATATTTCTTCTTTTTTTGAACATTATCAAGTGCCAGTGACCAAATAGTATGTCTCTTCGCAGCTCAGTTGGTTGTCGAACTGACTTGTAATCATTATTTTATTTTTACAAGATAAAAATTAAACAATCGCACAACCCTGCTCACTTTCCTTCTTAAAAATTCACTGTAGTCCCTGCACTACAGAATTTTCTGTACCCCTCGTGATGCTTAGGCACTATGAGAGGGCACATTTTCACCAGTACCCCGGGATCGACTAATCGAGAGCAGTCAGTCGCAATACCGACTGGGCTACGATGAGTCGTACCTTTTTTATTTATTTAATTAGTTGTTGATACACTTGATCTTAAAATAAAAATAATAATGCGTTTTCCAGAGTACCGTCCACCCTGTTGCCAACTGCGCGTGATCTAGCGCCAACCCTGATGCCACAGGATGAGCTTGATAGTCACGCTGGCAACAGCCAGGAAGGGGTCATTGTACTCGACGAGCAACACCAGGTCGACCCGACTGAGGGAAACGACGTCGCCGGGTTCTGCGAGCCAGGCTTCGTCTTGGACTACCACGACCACATCGACCCGGAGGCGGTGCTGCTGCGCGACAGCGTCACTCTCGACCCCAGCTCCGTGCTTGTCCGGCATGGCCCCGAGGTCGGCCTCTTGCAGGACGCGCCCGACGATGATCCCTGTTCAGTGCTGGTCCGTCACAACGACCACGACCCGCTTGCTGCCGAGGGGGACGGGAACGGTGGTGACGTAATTCTAACCGGCGAGGATGCGAGTGATGAACCGATCGAGCCGAGCCACCTCGATCTGGGCATGGACGTGTTCACCGAGGTTGGGTTCGACCAGCAACAGGCCAAGGTGAGTTATTCGCCAATTCCACCACTGATCAATTGAATCGATACCGATAGTTCAATAACATGTTCTTGCAATCGATCACTATCATCCTGATTAGTACTTTCGTAGAAACGTAAACAACTCTTCATTATACACAGTCAAAAGCTTTCAGCAGTCACAAACACAGTCAAAGCCGGACAAGCAAAAGCTTGTCAAGTTACACCTTTTAAGTGCTTGCATTGATGCAGGGTGTGGGGTCTCGGTGACGTAATGGTTAGCGTGCTGAACTGTTATTCCCGTGATCGCGGTTTTAATTCCGGCCGACACCTTCGGTATTTTTTGGGCGAGAGATATTCCTTCAGACGCCTTTTTTCGGAATAGAAGTAAAATCATGACCCGTACCTGTACAATATCGGGACGTTAAAGATCCCTTTCCTAGGTGGCCTTGGTTATGCAAAGTTTCCAGGTCGCCTACCTACAATAAGATATTCAATACACCAATAAGATGCTCAATCACCGGTGAACCTCTTTAACAAACATTTTAACTTTGTCCCGTTTTTCTGCAGGTGCTTCGCACGCTTCAAGGTGACATCCGGGTGCTTCACGCCACCCCCGAGCAGCTGGCCGAGATCCAGCGCTCGGGCCGCATCCAGATTCTGACCCGGGAGGACTTTCTGGACGGCATGACCTTAGCTGGCGCCCAAGGTCACTCCTTTTCCATCCCTCCCGAGTTCAAGGTGGAGCTGGGCGACGTCGAGCTGGATTCGGACGACGGGTCTGTCACCGCGCGTCACGTGATTGACTTCCCGTGACCTTTGAACGTCCCTGGCCAGTCGCCACCATCTACCCTGCTCATCGCTCGATTGTCAAAAGGTCAGTCTCTCCTCTCAAGCCGAGTTTACGGTATCAATCCGCTTCAACATCTGCATGCGCTCGCCTCGCATCACAATGATTGCAACGCGCAGACGACTCTTGATTATGCATGTTGTTGATAACCAAGTGCTGAACAATCGCCAATAACCTCCCGATTAAGTTCCAGAAACTCCTTAAGGTACTCTCTAGACTTTCTCAGCATCATTCTTTGCTAAAAAATTGATATGATTGGACGATGTTCCAACACATGGAGTTGCTTGTGTGGAGGAACAGTTCATGTATAAATGTAGGTGCCGTGATCATGTCATTCACTCATGACTACGCCTGCAGATTCTGGTCGAATTGCTTTTTGAGCCACGAGTTGGTGAAAGTTAAAGCATTTCGGGCATTCACCGTTTCACTATGCTTCGAAATTTTTTTTTTTTGTCCAATCAACTGTAGCCAACCGCACTACAGGATTACGTCCCCCTCATGGTGCTTAGACACTTTGCGAGGGGGAACGACCAGTACCCCGGGATCGACATTTTCGAGAGCCCGCGCCGGGAATCGAACCCGGGACCGCCGAAACCACAGTCAGTCGCTAAACCAACTGGGCTACGCACATTCGCACATCACCTCTAGCGATAATTCTTAGCTTCATTTGGGTCCAAATAGGTTGCGACGAAACGTTTGACCGAAGATACAGTAGATCACAAAATTTACCGACACATTTACGGTAACCATCATCATCAAGTAGCTAAAATGTAAACATTGTTCGATGTAGATTTTTTCAGTGCCAGAATCCTCATTATCGTCCTAGGCAGATTCAAATTGTATTGTATTTTATTTTTATTTTTTATTGTATTATATCAAATTGTACGACCCGTCGTAGCGCAGTTGGTTCAGCGACGGACTGTGGTTCGGCGGTCCCGGGTTCGATTCCCGGCGCGGACTTTGGCTCGGGGTACTGGTGAAAATGTACCTCTCTCACATAGTGCCTAAGCACTGAGAGGGGTACAGAATCTTCCTGTTGTGACCCGTCACTTCAGTGAATTAAAAAAAAATGAACACTGCCACCACACAGAAGAGCATAATGGGCAGTCTCCTCTTTGTCTTTTGCTGTCCACTTAGTTGACGCTCGTGATTGAATTTGCGCACATTGCTCCAGATGTAGCTATTGTGAATGGCCAGCATTAGTAACGGAACTGTGCGTATAACGGACAGGTGCATCCACGTGATCATAATAGTACCTGTTCTAAATGTGACTGATCGCAGCTACGGCCACCTGAGTGGTCACGTGTGTGTTGGAGTCCGTGTAGTTCTTGCGTGTCGCCTCCCAGAAGCGTGGAAAGTTGTAAACAATTGAGAAGGCTGAAATTGCCACCACACTGATGCGGACATGTCCGAAGGTACACGGCGATCGGGCTCTTGAGCAGAAAGGACACGGCAATGTAACGGTCAGAGGTGACGGCCACAGTCAACCACACTGAACTCATCACCACGATCGCCCTCGAACGTTTGCACATATAGAGCAATGTAAACAAACACCAAAGCATAAAACAAATCGACAATGTGATTGAAATATGACGGACCAAGGTAGACGAGGTTGTATACGAGACAGTTTGAGAAGATGTGTAGGGTGTCGAAGATGGCAGAATCGGTCAGACAGCAGTTGATGGAGAGGACTTTATCGTGGAAGTGAGACATCATCGCGATGGACAGGGCATAAAGTTATGTTTAGCCAGAGATCACCCAGAGCTGTGTTTAGGCAAGCGATTATTCAGATCTGATAATTTTCTTGAGTGGAAGTAGGTGAGAGATTCTCGTTCTAGACCTGACCACTGTCCCGCCAATCAGGGCTATTTAACTATATGATTTTCTAGATTCTGGTTGATTTCATAAGCAGTCGGGACGACATGAGCTATTTTTATTCTTATTCATGTTTTTAGCGGGTCTGTTGCGAGCCAATCTAGTCAATTCGAACGAGTATGGATATGGATATTCATTAAATTCTGTAGACAACATGAATTCAAACAAGCAGTCATTTTTTATTATTGGCCTGGAAAAAAAGAATCAGACTTATCGACTCGCTGCTCAGTTATCTCGCCAAGTGGATTCGATTTTCCACCCGCATCGATAATCATGAAGTGCTGTCTGAGAATGCGACAAGTTCAACCTGTTTTTGTTCTGGCTGATAACTAATTGACTAGAAAAGATTGAATTTAAAATATACCCGAGTCCACTTGCAACTCCTGTGACATCATCATTTGAGTTCTTAAAGATTCAAAATGGATTCGGAGCTGCTGATTGCCGTCCTCCTGGGCATGGTTTCCCGACGAATCTTCGGCGCGAAGAAAAATCTTCGAAACGTCACCAAATCAGCCAATCACAGGTCGCCGAAGATTCGTCGGGAAACCATACCCTGGATGCGGAAGACCGAAAACTGCGCTCACGAACATTTCAAGAAGATCACATGTTTTGCCAAGACCTTGCGAAGATTTTGCAAATTTCACTGGCGCTGTCCAAAAACAAAATCAAAAATGACCTTTTTATGAGATTACAAGAGAAATTACCCGGCTTCGCTCGAAAGTCCTCGTCATGTCAGCGAAATGTTTTTCGAATATTTGAAAACTCTGTTAGTAGTAAGAACACCCAGAGTCAAAATTTGTCGAACCGGAAGTGGCCAGCTTTTCCATCTTACAAGCTACCGCCAGGGTTGGGGTGTCCACTTCCGTTGTACAAATTTCGACTCTCACGCCACCTGGCGGTAGCTTGGGGTGTTCGTCCTACTAGGAGGACAAGTGGAGGACGTTGAGGGATGCTGGACGAGTCACTTCCGGTCGGTCCAGCAAGGTCTGATCTGGCACGTCTCCAGCACCTGAGATGTCGTATCCATCACGTCTCCAGCACTGATCTGCAGGGTCAGGCAACCCTGTGCTGTTGGGGTCACATTTTTAAACTTAATAAGCCTGAGGGAGGGATGGCCACTTCCGGTTGGCCAAATTTGACTGAACCGCCACCTGGTGGCTAGGTGGAGGATGTGCAAGGAACAGAGGAGGGGAACGTGCAAGGGGTCTGAGGAGGAGAACGGAAGGAAGCGGTAGACATACAAGGGTGGGGCTGAAGTGTAGAAATACATACAGATTACAGATATGGCTAAAGAAATACAATGATTATAAATGAAAATAAATAGTAAAAACGTTAACCTATCGCTAGCCACATTTAATTTTCCCGTTCCCATTAAAAATACCTAACCCTCCCATAACCCACTAAAAATTAAAAATTATTTTCACTTAGGAAAAATAACACTGCAAAATCTCGGATCACAAATGCCACAGACGTTCAGGAAAAATGCGCAGTTTTAATTTCTCCAAAAATCGTTGGACTTTATTTGTTGACTAGCCATAATTAATTTTCCCTATCCCCATTAAAACTAAATATACCCCATGTCGACGATCCGCCCATCTGCAATAGCTATTCAGCACTTTATTATTGCTAGGTGCAGGTATCACCCCTCCATGTGCCCATCCAATATCCATGATGTCTAGAAC
>JAQGBY010001276.1:0-30914 GCA_034698785.1 Mycogona germanica
AAATAAATCCATTTCTGTCCCCAACTGGTCTTTTGACCCCCGCCATAGGCCCCTCTCTTGGGGGCTGCTTGCGGGTAATATTTGTAATTGTAATTTAACGATTAAATGCAGAAAGCAAATGCTATTATTGACCGACATGAAAAGTAATATTTTGTTAACCATCTTCATCTTGAAAGATGTGAACGAATGCCAATTGGGATCCCACCATTGCTTGGCCAGCCAACGCTGCGACAACACCATCGGCTCCTTCGCTTGCGTCCGTCTAGCAGGATGTGGCACAGGATATACTCTCAATGCGCACTTGGGAAAATGTGAAGGTAACTTTTCTTTAAAAAAATATATATAATGACAAGCCGTTAATTATTCGCTAAGCACACACACAATATTCTTATGATTCGCTCTCGTCTAGATGACGACGAATGCGAGCTGGGCAATCACAACTGCGGCACAGCCTACCAATGCCACAACACACTTGGATCCTTCCGATGTCTGCGCAAGACGTGTCCCTACGGCTACCGGTTGATCGGCAACGGCACCTGCGTTCCCACCGACTGCGGCGTCGGAATGCGACCCAACGCCGAGGGCAACTGCGCCGGTACGGACTCGGTCAAACGAAATTCAGTCACGGACTTTTTTTAATTTTATATGCAAAATGCAGAGATAGATTTCAATTCGATGAGGGATACAGAACGCCTGTAGTGCGGTTGACTACAGTTGATTGGAACAAAATAATAATAATGGCGGAAGCGCTACCTCGACAATATCAAACTGTTCAGCGCGCACGATTTCGGAGATAACATTTAGTTTTCCTAGCGCGATAGACGATTCGAAAAGCAAATAAAACTGAAGGTGCTAATAAGTGCAACTAAGCTAAATAGATACTCTACGACCTATTTTTTCCAAACTTATATTGTCGACAATTCTCCCTTGGGCGAATAGAAGATCGTGACATTGAGTTTTATCGAACATGAAGAAAGGTACGGGCACGAAATGAGGTCAATCAAACTACGAATAATTAAAATATAATTATTTGTTTTCTGCAATTTCCATTTAGATATGCTTTTAGATGTAGCACCTCGGAAAAAGCTCCCCCTGAAACTGTGCCGCAATGCACGTTTATACAACCACAGCCTCATAACAAAAAATGTTAAGAACACGCCGAGACAGATGTAGAAGATGTAGAGTAAAAGAAAATTATAAAAACATGTAAGCACGGGACAGCCGTGTAAAATTATAAACATTCCCAGCAATGGAAACACACTGTAATCAGTCTCATACACCGATAGAAAGACAAATCTTTTTTATGTAGCTATCTGTATCGCTGGACCGTACGAAATTAAGGATGAACAAGATCACGAAGAGCGCGAAAAAAATTGCATGTCATTAAAATTGTTACTTCCATGCCAATATGCCATTACATATTTCATGCCAATAGCCATTATTTGTTATTTCGTGATCTCGTTCATCCTTAATTTCGCACGGTCCAGCGATTCATCTCTAAAAAAAGACTTGTCTTTTTTATTTTCATATTTTAAACTTCGATGATGATACAAACTCATTCACTCTAAATAGTGAATCAACTTCACTCATATACTGTACATTGTCTTGCATTAGCATTATGTAAACATTAACCGTTCCGTTCTTGGACATTTTTAATCTCAGGAGAATTATCACATATTAGATATTTATATTATACATTTAAATACGCTGCCGTAGTTGCCTTTCCCAACAAACAAGAAATGCATGATGATGTGTCATTTACCATCGAATAAAGTATGGATTGATATTTGCCGAAAATCTCGTAGAATTGAAACTGAAACCTATATCAGACTCTTGCATCTTTCGCATTTAAGTTTCTCCAACCAAAAGTCGCCACAGAGCGTCCGCTGAAATCTTATATCGAACCATGTTCTGATTTTCCAAAAATCAAAACATTTCTTTTTACGATATGGCGGTGATAATTAACGAAATTATTCCCTTGCACGATTTCAGACGTTGACGAATGCGAAACCAGTAACATCTGCAGGACCAATCAACAATGTATAAATACACAAGGATCATACAGGTGTCAGAATCTGGTCAATTGTGGAGCCGGATACGAATTGGATACATTCGGATCACGTTGTCAAGGTAAAGCATTTATCGTTCAAATTAATTAACAGATACTGTACGAGGTGTACGGTGCCCCGCTACAAGAAACATGCCACGGTGGTTTGTTTAAAAAGACGACCATGAAATAATTTTTGAGATGGTCCAAAGGGCTGCTAGATTTTGTTAGCGGTAGATTTGGTCGTGAGGATAGTGTGACGGACATGTTGTCAATATTGGGATGGGAATCGTTAGATGATCGTAGAAAAGCGATCAATATTGGGGAAATTGTGAGGCAGGTGTCAGAAATTCAATTCAAACAGAAAATTCAATTAAAGTCCAATGAAAATTGAAATTTTTCTTTTTGTGCTTCAGATATAGATGAATGTGCGTTGGGAACTCACGAATGCACGGGCGGTCAGCAGTGCATTAACCGACCCGGAAGTTACGTCTGCCAATGTCCGTTGGGTCATACGAGAAACGCGCAAGGCGTGTGCGAAGGTAAGTGAGTCTTAAATCTCTAGTCGCCCATTTCTACATTAAAACGATTGTATTTTTGCGTGAACACTAATCTGGCTTCTGGATCGGACTTCCGACTTTGTTCCACAGCTATACCACTATATAGGGCAAAATTTGGTTATTTTCTGTTGAACTTCTTTATATAATAAAGCGTCTGCCTAGATAAAAAGATCATGAATTGGAGCCTTGAAAAATGATGTGCCATTAGGCAAAATATAAACAAAAGTATAATAAAAAAATAAATAAGTATAACTCTTCCAACTGCAGCACAGCATTTGACCGGGATACCATCACATTGCCCATTTCAGAGTTACCTATAGTGGTCTTAATGATGATGTAAGGAGCGATAATAAATACCATTATTTTACATTTATTACCTATATCGCTTGAGGTCTGACACAATTAAATATTTTTTGCAATGTTACTTGAGGGACCCCCACAAATCAGTTCTGATGAGGGGGTCCTTGATAATTTACGTCAACTTTCTGTTTACTCAGTTCTAATCCTTACTTGATTTGTTCTATTCCGGTTGACGCTGAATAAAAAAAATATATATAAAAAAACATGCGCAAAGCTGAGCGACATACTGTTCGGTTAGAATGTTTATTTCATTTAATCTCGTTTTATGTCGCTGGATGAGTAGAATGCATATTGCTGCGCTCCTAAGTGATTTCTGATAAACCCACCTCCAACTTTTGCAGATATCGACGAATGTACGCGGTATGGTAAAGTGTGCGCCCACAATTCAGAGTGCCAAAACACGCCCGGGTCCTACAGCTGTTTGTGCAAGGAGGGATTCACTCACGGGGACAACGACAAAACCTGCATTGGTAATTTCGTAAGATAACCACATGAAGTTTAAACAATAAGCGATGATCCATTAACACGCAAAGGTTTTTTAAGCTACTATATTTATGTGTTCCATTTAGATGTTGACGAATGTAAACAATTCGAAAACGTCTGTCAGCATAGTTGCATCAACACCTGGGGATCGTACCAATGTACATGCTTGCCGGGCTACACACAAGGAGAGGACAAGAGAACTTGCACAGGTAAATTTCAGTAATACAGGGGGAAAATCACTTATTCTAAAGGGAAACAGAGACAATTGGTGAATGTTATTGTTAAGAAATTGCATACTTCATCGGAGGAGTGTGACCTCGACCAAAATTTTTGCAAAATTTTTAGAATGATAAAAAGTATTTTTTTTAAAGCGTTAAGGGAAATAAAAATGTGTTCGCAAAGGTCGCAAAGGTTCACTCGTAAAGTGTGTTAATACAAAAGCGTTTTACCAGTTAGTACGATCGAAGTTTAGTCTGGGTTCAACTTTGTATATGAGAGTATCTGTAGTAAAGTCATGTCGATATCCCATTTTTAAAACTAGATGTTGACGAGTGCACATTGTACAAGGGTCGCGGCAATTTGTGTATTGGATTTTGCGTCAACGAGCCGGGTTCGTACACCTGCTCCTGCCCGCAGGGATACAAATTGAATGCCGACAAACGAACATGTCAGGGTAAGTTATTGCAATAATGCCCCAAAAATAAAACTTGTGAACACAAGTGATTTCAAATTGCCGGTGCATCAATGCTATAAGCATTAAAGTGTGAAGTCACGTTGCTCCTGACTAAAATTAGTTATCGCAATTACAAAATGTACAATGATTGCCTGATCTCAGGAGAACACACGATATAAGATAATTAACTAGATGGGGGGGGGGGGCTATTCGCCTTTGTAAAATAAATTGGTTTTAAAATTTGTAATCATGACTTTCACGAAAAAGACATTCATCATTATTTTTATAGTTCAGGACCATCCAAATTTAGTTAATCAACATATTTCCGAAAATGGCACTGTTTGAGAAAGTGCCATCCTCGAAATCGATCGATTGGCAACAAGTAGGATATTTTGAATGCTGGACACAGACGCGAAAAAACGACAAACGCGCCCAAAAATAAGTTTAAAAGCATTACTTATTACAGGAGAACTACAACAATTAAAATTAATAACTGGAGAAAATTCACTGGATTGGAGTTACGATTCACAAAAATTGTCAGCGAGGACTTATTGACAATAAATTATTACACATTGTAGGACAAAAAATACTACGTGTCCTACAATGTGTAATTTATTGTCAATAACACCTCTCTGACAATTTCTGTAAACCGTAATTCTAATACAGTAGGTTTTCTCCAGTTATTTGCAATTGCTGTAGTTTTCCTGTAATATGTGATTTACAGAAGTAAATGTTTTTACACTTATTTTTGTGCTAGTTTGCCGTTCTTGCGCGTCTGTGTCCAGCATTCAGAATATCATACTCGCAATTCCTCAACGACTTCATCTCCTTATCAACCTGATTGGTAACGTTAAATGATAAAATGTGTCGCCAATGAATGAATGCCACTATATGTCATGAAACTTGACCACACAGATATTGACGAGTGTGCCCAGGGCAACGTTTGTCAAGGGGAAAACGAACTGTGCCTCAACACCAAAGGTGGTTACAAGTGTAACCAGATTCAGTGTCCGCCAAGCTACATACGGGATCCAACTCACAAAAAGTAAGGACTTCCAAATAGCAAAATATTTTCACATGACTGAAATTTAGTAATACGTCTTACGTATAAATAATAGAACTTGTGTACGGAACACAATACCGGACAAAAGATGAATAGTGGCGAACTCATTTTTAAAAATAAGTTTCCTATTATTTAAAAGGGATAATGTATGGGAGAGGCAACAAATAACGGATTCATTGATTCACAAATTGATTATTTCTATTATAAAAACCATAGGATTTATTATTTTTAAAGAGTTCGCCCCTCGTATTTTGTTCGGTACTGTCTCGGTCACAATTTTAATTTAATTTTTTTTTCTCACATGGTTCCCGCCTCTTTCTAACTTGAAAGCAATATAAGAATCCATCAAAGCCTCCAATCCAATACTAATGAAATATTGTTATTCCGTTCCAACTCGATGTTTTCCACAAGTCGTTGCAAACGAGAGTCTACTATCTGTCTCGTGAACGACGAGCAGTGCATCAAGCAGCCGTTGTCCTATTCCTTCAACTACCTGACCTTCGTGTCCAACCTGCCAATTCCGCCGACGGGTCACGTCAACCTGTTCACCCTGCGCGGCCCCCACTTTCAGGACGTCTCGACCGAATTCAGCCTGGATCTGAGCGGCGTGCGCAACCCACAGAGTATCGAGTCGACCACCCGAGAGTTTTTCAACCTGAAGCGAACGTCCACAAACCAGGCCGTGGTGTCGCTGGTGCGGAGCATACCCGGACCGCAGGAGATCGAGCTGGGTCTCAGTATGAACTTGTACAAGGGCAGTGTCTTTGGCGGCTCAGCGGTGGCCAAGATCTACATCTACGTCAGCGAATACGAATTTTGAGACTGTCGCACTTCGGTTTACCAAATTCGTTGGCCTTCTCGGGACCAGCAATTTATAAAATTAATGATTTGATATTTTCCCCCCACACAATGTGCTACCCATTTTCACAGAACTAGGTGCAAACCGAAATGCAATATTCAAAAAATAGGAAATTACAGGCTCACTTATTTATTTCATTTGACAAGAAAACAGAATTTTTTCGAAAAACATCGAATTTTAAAGTAATTAACGGGTTTTAATTAATAAGCACAATGATTTTTTTAACGAAAAATATTTCGACAGGATGTTCGTTCTCACCAGTCAGTCTGTTATACAAAATTTTAATTTAATATCTTTTTACCTCAATGTTAATTATGCAAGTCGCTAGCACATATAATATGTTTATTAAGAGATTGACACACAAGGGATGCTTTTATTTTTGTTGGAATGTGCAAACATTTAAATGACATCTGAAATCTGGACACATTCTGAATCCACCAATGTGACTAACCACCCTAACGTTTGAATTTTTCATTCTGTCCTCTAATCATCAATCTATTTAATAGCCTAAGCTTATTAAATGCCCACCTCAACAGTTGGTCAAAAATCTATCTCAATTGTACATAATGTTTTTGGAATCACCACAAGCAAGGTCACAATTTTGACCGAGAAAAGAACCAAATGTTTGCGTCGAGAACTCAAATAGATTACTAACAAAATCAATAATTAGTCTTAAGGAAAAATCCTTGCAGTTTCATGAAGTCAATCGCAATTGTAAATTTGTGATATATCGGGGCATGTTCTTGTACATTGTATCCCTGAAGCTGTGTCACACAATGATGTTTTTAAAAGACGATGATGGTTTTTGTATAAAAACAAATTCAATAAAAAGAATAAAAAAATATTTATGTTTTGTTGCAAATTTATTGCTAATATAGCATGCTAAAAATAAACACGTTTAACACAAACAAGAAAAAACACAATCTCGACTTGTAAAAAAAAATGAATATTGATATTGATTGATTGATCAGATGCATGCGTGTATCAAAATACATGTATATAGCTATCCTATAAGAATTAGTAGAAATTATCCTACGACGGCCAGATGGGTCAGGAGGCCTACTCGGCCATGACCCTTCCCATCGCCCCATCATTTATTCAAATGATTTATACATGTTTTTCTGACGCATCTGCACTTTCAGTCATCATTTGATAGCTACCTGGGTCACCTGTCGGAATAGCCGTTAAAGTCACGTTGAATTAGCGGGATTGGCAGTGTGAAACTAGTAGTACTTTAGAAATGCTTTTCAAACATTAGAAGCATTCGGGATTATTATTTTATTTTTTATAGTAAACTACTAACCATCAAAACACAAGAAAAGTCATCCAGCCATCATCCATCGTTGAAGTTGTGAACCAAACATTTCACAGGAGCATATTATCGCACTACTAGCATTCCGAGGGGATATCAGCAGAGATGACGAGAAACGGGCAAATATCTAATAACCTGCAAATGACGATAATTTTTAAATTTTCGATTTTGATATTCTCAAATTATAGGGTATCCGAAATCATCTCCGATCGGTTAGAAGGCCAGAAGAGTTCCATCCCCAAAAACCTTATTCTGCCTACTGGTGTGCTATAAAATATAATTTGAGCTGTAATCGAAATTATCGTTATCGAAAGGTATTTATTTTATAATATATGAGCAAGTTAACATAGTGTAAAAAGTAGCAATTGACAATCAAGTTTCAAAAAAACTCATTTCTTTCTTTGGTATCAGCGGGCGTCAAAAACAATAACTGAGCAAGAAAAGTCAAGGAATAGTGAGAGGTTCATGGAACAAATTTTGGGTGATGCCACCCTTTCTTTAAAGCAACACGCAAGAGATCGATATTAGATTGCTGGCTCGTATTCTGTAGGAACATCAATTTTGGGGACATTACGACTCGTCGTAACCCAGTCAGTATTGCGACTGACTGTGGCTCGGCGGTCCCGGGTTCGATTCCCGGTGCGGGCTCTCGAAAATTTCGATCCCGGGGTACTGTGCCCCTCGCATAGTGTCTAAGCACCATGAGGGGTACAGAATGCCGGTAGTGCGGTTAACTACAGTTGTTTGGGAATGAAAAAGGAAATAATTGTCTGTTCTGTTGAAGGGGTACCACCAATATGGATTATGAGCAACATTGTATGACAAGACACGCACGGTGGAACAATCTAGCAGTCTCAAAATGCAGACTGTTAAAATATGGCAACCCAATATTATCTTTTAGCTAGTCTTCCGACCCCGCCACAGCCCCCCCCCCTCCTGACTGGTTTTTGATGGTAAATATTTTATTGGGTTCGATTCCCGGCGCGGGCTCTCGAAAATTTCGATCCCGGGGTACTGGTCGTTCCCCCTCGCACAGTGCATAAGCACTATGAGGGAGACGTAAGGCCTGTAGTGCGGTGGACTACAGTTGATTGGAAACAAAAAAAAAAAAAAAACACTGGTTGCCTCTACCATAACCTAGCGACAGGGGAAACGTCATGTTAAAATTTGCAATACAACGGCGAGGTGCCACCAGTAATACTTTTTTGTTAAGGATACGTCGCTTGGTTCGTTTCTTGTACATGATTCGGTAACCGCATTCTCGGCATCGGATCGGGTCCCGGGACTTAATTTCGTTTTCGCTGTGGCATTCTGTAAGGCGAGGATTGAGCTGATCGTTAATATTTTTATCAATTTGTTTTATTAGATTTCCTTTCTGTTTACGACAAGCTTAACGATATCCAATGGATTTAGGAGTCACACAACTTTGTGATATTCTGAAATCCATTTTTAATTCTTTCCAGGCTGGCCACGAACGTACCTCCGCATATATAAATCATCGGTTGTTTTGTTGGCTGGTCCTTTTTGGCGGCGGCAGCAGCGTCCATCTTGATTCAGCTCAGTCTAGTTGATACGGGACAACATCATTAAAGCCGTGAAACCAGTGTCTGTACGATTCCAGGTGCACATTAAAGATCCCTACCTAGGCAGCTTATACTAAGTCTTGGCTAGGCGAAAATTACCAGGTCGTCTCCTGGGGGGAGTTTAGGACACAAAAGCTGGTGGACCTCCTTACCAAATATCTAAAGTGCGACATCCGACAACTATTTGCTGCTAGCTAGCACAAAAATACCACTTGTTGGTATCTCTGTCATGCCCAAATGAAATAAAAATTTACGTGATAGAAGTTAAACACGAACCCTACGTGGCTACACCCTACAGTGTACTTGACGGAAATAATTTTTGCCACAATGCTAAGTTTTATATTTAGATCGCTGCGCCGTAACATTATGGCGATTTCCGTAGTTGCAAGGATCCAGTGAAGTTTGGAATGACCACGTGCGGACTGCCCGCTGCCGGGATTTAAAGGAGAAGGGGATTCCTGGGGAAGGCTGTTCGTCATTAATACTTTTTTTTTAATATAATTCACTGAAGTGACGGGTCACAACAGGAAGATTCTGTACCCCTCTCAGTGCTTATGCACTTTGTAAGGGGCACGTTTTCACCAGTACCCCGGGCCAAAGCCCGCGCCGGGAATCGAACCCGGGACCGCCGAACAAGTCAGTCATAAACCAACTGCGCCACGACGGGTCGTACTTCTAGGAAAGAATTTGGAGTTGTTGCTTTTGGCATAAATTGTTTCAAGTTTGAGGGAGCGACCTGTGTTTCGCTCGATATGTCGTGTCATTTTAACATATTTTAGCATTTGCCTATTAAGAGTTTTCATAGTTACTTTGATGTCCCGTACATATACAATATCGGGACGTTAAAGATCCCTTTCCTAGGCAGCCTAGGTTAGGCAACATTTCCAGGTCGCCTTCTGGGGGAGGCTGCCTAGGAAAGGCCTTAATAAAGGAATTTCTCTCGCTCGAGAAATTCCGAAAGTGTCGGCCGGAATCGAAACCGCGATCACGGGCTATTGAGGCGAACGCGCTACCTCTCGACCACTCGACACCTCTTGCTATGGGCTATGGCATCCCGGGAAATCCCTTAGGCCTATGTCCCGCTCGTTTGTTTAGGCGTCAACTCACCACAGGTTTGGGCCGTTAAATTTTTCATTATCTCAAACAAACTTACCTCGATCCCAGATAATAATACTCCGTGGCACTATTTGTATGCCAGTTGGAAGGAACAAAAATCCCAGGCAATTAAAGTAATCGACCACAAACGTCTTTAACGCAACGGCTCCAACACGTGATAAACAAAAAACATTGAGTAACCGAAACTTCCGGTTGAAGATAGCGACCTCTGGTGGACGTGTCCTGGCGGCAGGGCGGTTTGTCACGTGACTTAATTTGCGGGTCTCCTAGTTTGCACACGGCTGTCCCGCGCTTTTTCACTTATGTTTAAACTTACCACCGTCGACCTTTTACATACTTTTCGTGTATGGTTATTTTAAGGCGCTGCCTGTAGTAACCATCACACGATTGATATGCCTTGTTGCTATAACCTTACCTAACCTAAGTAGTTTCCCCTTCAAGTTAATAAACGGCGTTGACTTCCCATTATTCGGCGAATCGGTGTGCAAACTAGGATTCCATTAATTTGCCCACGGGAGTGTTGCCTCAACTTGCCACTAGATGGTTCTGTAGGTCCCATTCGTGGCAATACACAAATTTTTCACGCATTTCATCACATTACGCAATACGCATGCGCCATTGTGTACCCGATAATGTGTTTCTGTAGAATTATTCTGTTTTTCTTTTAAAAATGATGTAGGATCAGTGGCTCAACAGAAAAAAACAATGGCATTAGGGTAAGAGATTCTTATTTTGTGAATGTCATCTGTACTATTCCTACATAGTTTCTTTTGGCTCAATCCAAAAACTACCGCATTGGACAGCCTTCAACATCTACTAGGTTCGATTCAGTCAATGGCGTGTTATAAATAACTTTCTTGCTATTTTGTGACCTGTGTTGCGATAGCCCCGGTTCGATTCCCGGCGAGGCTTCTCTATTTCGAACCGAACATATGATATTTCATATGTTGGGGATAATAAGATGGGGAGGGGCACAACATGTCACTATTACCCCTTGCAAACGATCAAGTGGTCAATGTTAATGCCTTGAAATGCCAACTGTAAAGAAGTTAAATTATATTTATTTTTAGAATAACGTTTTGCAACTTATCTTTCATTGACAGAATGCCACAAACGAAGCTCTACCTTGTTATATTGCCTCATCAATGGCCAATTATTTATCATCCAGAATACAACATCTCATTTCTTGGCCTGGAAAAGCTGCATCCGTTTGATTCGTCAAAATGGAAAAATGTGTACAATTTTTTAAAAGGTATTTGACACTATTCCAAATGGAGATGTTCATGTATCCCTAGTTTTGCCATGTTGAAAGGAAAAGGAATATTACGTTTTAAATAATATAATATTTTTTAGAGGCCGGGATTGTCTGTGACAATCTAGTTGTCCAGCCATTGAAGGCCGACCAAAGCGATCTTCTGGTTGTTCATACCCAACGCTATTTGAACAGTTTAAAGGTAGGTTGATATTTGATTTTTTTTGGCTCTGGCCATTCATTAATAGTTTGAAAATTCTTTCTGATTTATAAGAATAATCCTAATCTATCTAATCTATTTTTTTTTTAAATAATTAAACTTCCTAAAGAAATCAATTATTTTGAAAAATAATATCTTTTGCATCTGAAGTTTCGGATTTTAAATTTGAAATTCGATTAAATATTTCCTATATATAAATAACAAATTATTTATCTCATGCTTGATTCTTATAAACTATAGTGGAGCGCTGTCGTCGCTGGAATCACGGAAGTTCCACCATTGGCTTTATTGCCAAACTACTTTGTCCAAAAACAAGTTCTACGGCCGTTTCGTTTTCAAACTGGAGGAACAATATTGGTAAATGTTTCGTCATTTCGAAAAAAATATCTTAAGAATCGGGTGCCTCGTTCAAAGCACTGCTTTTCATAATGTCGTATTCAAGCTAGTTTGAGTTAGATAACTATTTTTTCAAGTTAATTGCAGTTTAGAAACTCTGTTCCTATGGGCTCCATTAAATCACCTGAATGCACTCGATTTGCATTTTTTGTTTTTATTCGCGATATTATTTTAGGCGGGGAAGCTTGCAGTCGAAAGAGGATGGGCCATTAACATTGGCGGTGGATTTCATCATTGCTCGGCAGATCGTGGAGGAGGTTTTTGTGCTTACGCAGACCTCACGCTTTCCATTCGATTTGCCTTTGATAGAATCGAGGGTATCGCCAAAGTGCTCATTGTCGATTTGGACGCACACCAGGTAGGGGATCAGCAGTTTATAATCGCTAGTAATTTTTACAATAATCTTATCGTAAAAATTCAAGTTACACCCTTCGCGATTAAATTGGTTTTTAAAATGTACTACCAAACGTCAAACATTTTATTTTTTAATGCATAATAAGGAAAACAATACGTGGCTTACGTAACCTCCTGGTCTCTTTAATAATGAAAAGAAAATGTCAAAGGTTATGAAATATTACAGGGCAATGGCCACGAAAGAGATTTCATGAACGACAAGAGGGTCTACATTATGGACGTCTACAATTGCGGCATCTATCCAAGGGACCAATATGCAAAACGTAAACTATTTCTCGCATTTTATTACTTTTAAATTTTATATTTGAATTTCCAGATTTCAGGAAAACTTTGAATGAATAAGAGCAATTTCAGAACATTGATTTGCTTTATCCTTTATGACCTTTATGAAAGTATAATTAAATGCGAAATGAGACAATTTTGTGCGAGCTACGTAAACCAACGTACATCTTTGCATCAATTTTGTTTTCAACAAATATTTAGTTGAAGATATTTTTTGAATATTAAATAACATTTTGCGCATCTGTCTATCTGTGTGAGAATACAATAGTTATAATACAAAAATGCTATACAGCGAGAATGATGATGAATGATAATCTGTTAAAATTTTGAATAAAAGAAAAACTTGTACATCATCTTCACCAAAACTTGCACATGTGTTTTCGCAGGTGCTATAAGTAGAAAAGTTGAGTTAATGCACAAAACGGAGGACGAAGAATATCTTCAAAGAGTGGACACGTAAGTCATTTCTTTTTACACTACCAATTCTTATCTTTGTCCAAAAATCCAACATGATAAAATATTCATTCGCCCCGTTTGTATTTTTCTATTAGACATCTAGAAGGTTCTTTGAACGAATTCTCGCCGGATCTCATTGTGTACAACGCCGGTACCGATATCCTACAAGATGATCCTTTGGGTTTACTCAGCATCACGCCCAATGTAATTAAAGATGATTTAAAGCCATTATGTCAAATAATTGCCGTAGAATGCATATTTACTTGGAACATTTCTTTGCCAAGAGTACGCTGAAATGAAGAGCGATGGTTAAGCGTTTTTCAAGGTGCTTCATATATTTTAAATCATCCGCAATTAAAAATGTGCTCTTTTAACACCCACCGACATTGATCATCGCACCAAATCCCATTCTTGATGCAGGTTATAGATTTTAAAACTTTATTACCAATAATTTTACGTTTATCAATATAATTTTGTGTATTCCAATACAGGGAATTATTCAACGGGATGAAATTGTTTTCCGGAAAGCCCGACAAAGAAAGATACCTATATTTATGGTAACCAGTGGCGGATATCAAAAAAGGACGTCAAAAATTATAGCAGACTCAATTATAAATCTCGCCAACCAAAAGTTAATATCCGGGCCGGACCAATGCAAATAAAATTGTATTGACTGTGAACAGAATCTCATCTACATATTTGCTTTTGGTTTCGCCAAACACATGTAAGCTAGTTTGTTGCTAAAAGATTTTTATTGTTTTTTTATGCATTTAACAGATTTTTTATAACTCATACTGCGATGTAATGTGATTTGTAGAGTATGATTCTGAAGTACGTACCACGAACCACAATTTCGGCAAATGATTTATTGGCTTATAAGACGAGACTTTTGATAAGATCAAAAACCACATGAGTGTCGTGTAAATATGATTAACATTTGTCATGTAAATATTAACATTTTTGTAGATACATGCATCACATCATCACATCTAACCAAAATTAGGCACGACTAATCTTGCAAGCTACTAGTGGAGTTTATGAAGCCATTAAACAATTGTCATACAGAAATGTGTACATCACTAAAAATGCTACAAATAATATATTTCAAAAATAAAATCAGAAAAATTGTAAACAACATTAAAATAATTTGCTTTCAACCATAGACTAGTACAGCTACAGGATATAATGTAATTTATAAAATTTGATTTCCCCGTTTAGTTTTCATTATTTCTAACCTAATGACAGCTGTTAAATATGCAGAAATATGACTCATGTGCGCTGTAGGAAACATTTTAGCAGTTATAAATTTTTGTATTTCGTATTTTCATGGACTCAATCCTTTTGATAATAAGAAACGGCTATCAATATATATTCGCAAGGATATATTTTAAAATGTGTTGAGCCTGCAATGTTTCACAATTATATGAATTCATCGCTAGTTTACTTGTCTTTCTAATACTGTTCCTGTCTTTTTCAGTTTTTCTACTATTATTTTTAGAGTGTGTGGTCCCCATGTTTTCCCTCTTTTAATGATGCAACACTTGCATCGATTGATTCCTGATCCCGGCAAAGCAACATTGAAAAATTGGGGTCTGGGAACATTCACCATTGGTAGCCTAAACTACAGTGAGTAGTAAAAAAACAACCACAATTCAAATTTAAAATATGAAAACATTTGTGTTAAATTTCATTCCATTTCACCAATGTTTTCATATATTAAATTTGAATTGGGGTTTTTTTTTTTTGGTACATACTTATATAAAATGTTCAACTTTGTACCGTATATCATATTGGTACTTTATATCCAAGCATGCACAATAAAAAATGGAAGCTTGTATTTTTGTTTTATTTTCGTTCACAGTACGAATTTTTCATTGATGATTTATGTCATAACCGGAGTCCCGATTCGTATGCAAATTCATTATTTTTTCTGATATTTTAGAAATGTATTAAAAACACTAAAAAAATTGTAAAAGTGCTAATATTTGGGGCTACTAGCACTAATTTTGCACGTACATTCAAAGGGGTGTAAATAATTTACCAGCAAACCAAAATAAACATTTCTAGAATACAAATTTGACACCATTGAAATGTTGTGAATTAATCAAAATAGCTGTTACACAATCTTGTGCATTTTGTACGTATAGTTTGGACTTCATTGTAAAATAATATTGCAGGAAAATTATGACATTTCTTTTATTCCGTGTTTAAATTAACGCTATATTTGTGTTGGAGGAATTTGCACCTCCGGGGAGTCGCGGGTGCTCGGTGGTCTCCCTGAGTTTGAGAGCCACCAAGCACTGGGTGCACCAGGATCACCACGAGGTGGTAACTCTGGTGCTGAGCCGGTTGCCCCAGCCAGGGATCACCGGTTGACCCCCAAAACGAATGAGCGAGCAAGTGCGTAGTTCTTGTCTTGCCTCTCTCTCCATTTCTCTCTCGTCAAATTCGGTTGCTTTGCCGTGTGGTACATTCTTGCTTTGTTACCGTTGCTTGTATATAGCTTGTTCCGGACAATAAAAAGTTGCGCTTTGACCATTGCGATTCGTCTTTTCACTGATAGCTATTAGCTTGAGTCGCGTCAATTAGGCTTAGCAATCGGATTTTATCAATTTGTATAAAAATTCAGCAAAGCTAGGTAAATTATGGATTCGCTATTCTGTAGGGCATGAAGATATAACACATAGGCATTAGCATTTCGCAAGCAATAAAAATATACTTTGTACGGCAGCTTCTAAATTATGCTGCTGTATCGAATCATTGTGGCAATAATTTCACATTCTCTTCACGCACTGTCATGCCTACAATTACGATGGGAGCAATTTTGAATGCTGAAAAACATCTAGTTTCGGATCTAGTTCGCTAGCTCGCAGCTCGCAGCTTCGCAGCTCTTGGTTATTTCCTAAGTAAAACTCACTTGAAACATTGGGTAAAAAAACAATTGCTTAAACAATAAAATGTGACTTATTTTTTTTTAAATCGGGCAAACAGAAATTCTATTGACGTAGCAGCATATTATTGGAAAAAAAACTTCTTTAAGAAGCAATTTGCAGATTTAAAAAAAAAATGAAATAACGAGAATATAATCATTCTTAGTGGGTATAAATAACTGGTTTCATAGAATTCTAGAAAAGAGTTCCAAAAATGATAGATTGACCATCTTTCCCCTTAATCGATTGAATAAATTTGGCGCACAAATTCACATGTAAATAACGAAATTATCAACGTTGGACAAATCTCCGAGCACAGCTCTATTAAATATTTGGGCAAACACTCGGCATTCTGGCAAATTGACTCAATCTGATTATTAAGCGTTAGACCTGTGAAGATTGCTTTGTCATTCCCAATCTTTTATAATGGGTTTACTCAACATGCGTTAACCTTTTTGTTCGCTTCGAGTAAGTCTTAGTAAGTAAACGGCGGATTCTAATCAAACGGGCCACGCGCAAAAATACCTGCATATATCAATTAACAACAGGCGGGTCGTCATTTCCGGCAAAGCACATCTAATTATATAAATATTTACTATTTTAGGATACGCTTCACTTCGATTTTCTTACAACTTTTTAAAGCATGACGACCTATTATGACCCCAATTTCTTCACATAACTCTCTCCTTTTGTATTAGAAAACAGAGTGAAGTCATCGTTACATCTGAGGGTACATCCGTTGCTCACACCTCGCTCAAATTGTGTATTAATTACTTTAAAAAAGATGTTCCCCTACACAGGTGCACTTACGTTAAGCTGGCGAGTCACAATTGGCATATTACGCTTCGCTTTCATCAGCAATGTTCGATTCTGCGGACGCCGTTGCGCCTTCCAGCTCTGCCGAGTTTGCCGGGGGCGGCGCGTCACAGCTCTCCAGCACAACGCTGCGGCCGTCGGAACTCAATTTTGGCTCGATTTCAATATCGGCTTGCAAACTCAAGTTGTGAAGAAGCAGCTCCTGTAAAAAAGATGAATTCGTCAAACACGTACATGTTACAGCAATGTACAACTTTGGTTTCAAGAAATAAAGGTAGTAAAGGAAGTACTCAAGAAATAAAAAATATAGACACTTGTACTTGTCCGCTAATGCATAAAAACGTTAAATTACATCACATTCAATTACCTTTTCATTGTTTCTTGTCTTTTCCAAATTTTGTTTCGCCTGCAAAATTAAATTTAGGCAATCGTAAAAAACAAAAAAATTCATAAAAGCAAAATAGTCATAAAAAGATTATAAAGAGACTTCCTTCAACTGTGACTTTCAGAATTACTTGTAAGAAATTGATAGCACGTTGGTAGTTACGAAATTTAAATGAGTTTTGACAGCTGTTCGTGTATCTTTTAGGTTTTTCATTGTATGGAGGCTCTTCGAGTGTCCCTTCAACAGGTGGACGTTACAAATAATATGCTTCCATTTTTACTTACGACAATTTTCTGATATGCAAGTTGAGCTGCGTTTCGAAGAGAATTACAAATCTTAAGACAAGATAAAAAAACATATTATTAGAAGAAGCAAACTTTTAAATATTGTTTGTTACAAGAGTATGTTCATCTTGCAATGTGGTTTTGCGATTACGGTGAGACTTACATCCTCGCCGGTTTCGTTGGATTCGAAAACGTAGCAGTTGAAATTTGGTGGCCCATTATCAGCGGTCCTGGTTATGAATCCAAATAACCTATAAGAAAAGAACCTCATATAATTAATGCTTTTACTGGCATTGCAAAATCAGTTAGGTATGCTAATGTTGCGGTCGAATTAAAATAATTTAGCGCATATGTCAACTCTTACGAATTGCTCGTTTACGAAGAATATTATAAGAATAACACTGAACTGTAAAAATAGGTTATGTATGAGTCGAAGAACATAGAGAAAAACATACTGGTCCATAAAAAATTAACAAGCACGACAATGCAATGAATACCTGCTATTTTCATGGTGGGCAGCCCAGTAGCAGACATCTGACAATGCGAATTCAGTGCGTACGGCTTGATTTGAAGGGTCAAGTAAACTAACAGACAGAAATACAGATAATCATGGGAACATCAATTTTAGAACACAAAATTAAAGTGATTGTATAAAATTTAAAACAGCCAGCTAACGACAAACATCGTAATAAACGTAGTTTGTAATAATGAAAACTGGATTAAAGGCGATTTATCTTTTTTTTAAAAGTTTTTTTTTTATAATTGCCATGACTTATTGACAGCAGCAATATACAGTAAATTCCAAATGTAAGATGAACATTCTTTGCTACCATGAGCAAATTTTACATTTTCAAATTTTCAATAGATTACATCATTTTCCGCCAATTTGGCGACAAATACTGGTATAACCTAATCACGATTCATGCGAGTAAGTTTCGAAAATCGAAATAGATGCATCGGCTACCTTAGTCTTCGCTCTGAAACAACCATATGGGACTCGGTCATTTTAAACATGTTGTGAATCGCTCTAGCCGCCATGATGTGCCGAATCGTTTCGTGAATCAGTTGATCACCTGCGAAGAAACAATCAAACGTGACATCCAATTTTATAATTTCCCATTGCCATATTTAAAACGGTAGCACATCGTCACCAAATCAAAAAATTCTAACGTCTGTAGACACCTGTAGACGTCTGAATGCACTACAGAGACATGAAATAAAAAAGCACAGTTTGCTCTATTAATGTGAACCCAACGGGAATCGACAGATGAATTAACTCACCCTTGTCAAAGGGTACCTCTATGGACCCCAGGAAGCGAACAGTGAAGACCTCGCGGAAACCAGACTCGTCGTCCCGTGGCATATCGGTTACCAGGGAGGCACTGGATTGATCGAAAGGATTTATTCTCCTGGTGAGGTTTTTTTCAATACATAACACACACGTAATCCATAACGTGCACATGCCAATCAGAAATGATATAAACGGCGAGAAATTACAGCCAAATACATGCGGGAAAATAAGAAAAAAAGAATATTTTAAAATTTGCATGCAACCAAACGTGCAGAATTGTGATCTGAGTAAATTTTAATTTTGAAACTAAAGGAGATGTGTGATATGTGACTACTTAAAAAAATTCATATAACGTTTAAGAATTTTCTAACCGTTAAACCAAAGTAATGGTCGTCAATCAAATCAAAGTAATCGTTTGTCTATAAATCTTGTGTAGGGAATAAACGGATAGCGAATCACCTACAATTTACGACCAACTACATAACCATAAATATGTGTAATAATCAACCTTACAAGGGCACATAGTTTCATTTTCTTTGATCTAATTTTATACAAGGTAAAACAAGATGAAAATTAAAAAGTACTCCCTTAGATTCTAAAATTAAGGTCGTCTTAGACCGTGCAGGTATGATAAATAAACATTGAGCCAATGCGAATAATTGAGTACCAGTGATTAAAGCTAACCTTGGCAGCCCGTTGGTTGGTGAAAACCTATTTTCCTTTGTTGGCGAAATCATGTCGAACACAATCGGCGTATTGGTCAGGGTCAGACCCATGGGTGTCGACGCACCGGACCGTTTCGCACCAGACTGGCCACTGGAACTTTAAAAAAAATTGTAAGTTGGGTTGTGAATTCAGAACAGCGATTGACAGACGGCAGAAAAAAAACGACAGAGGCTTCGTGTCATTACACGATAGATGATTGATTAATTAATTGTATGTTTATTCCCAGTCTGTAAAATAAGGCATATTATTTTACCTTCCTTTTGGTGAACTAGGATGAGGCGCCTTTTCGATCTGCATTAAAAAAAATAATATAATTGTAACAGACAATTGCAGTTTTGCGATAACACAATTTATAGAAACAAAAGGAATTTCGAACCCGTGACAGCCCCGATTTTAAATGAACAGAGGTGGTAGCACCATTTAGTACCACTAAAAAATGCTAAATTACATCAATATTTTAAACAGTAATGAAAATAAAATGAAAAGTCCGAGATACCATTTAATATATTAAACGCCAGTTAAACTAAGCTAAAATACCACATTATAATACGTAATGTGTATCAAACAAGACGAGACTAATTACCGATGATTGGGACAAACGACTCGAGCTTTTCGGAAGAGGCTTCCCTTTGACGTAACCACCTTCGCGGATGATATTCTGGATAGTGCTGATCCACTCGTCGCGGTCTCGCTCATTTAAACACTGCAGTATAACGTTCCTAAATTAACAATGACTTTGTTATGCAAGGTATATGTAATAGCAACATTTGGTTTTAAATGTACTCAACACGGCACGGCATGATGTCTCGCAAATATAAGAGAACCAAAAAGTCAGAATAAAACTATGTATTTTGGTGGTACAACAAACGATCACACACTTACTTTTTTCCATTTGCGACTTGAAAAACGTGACGTCGATCCTCTTGATCCATAGGCGTAGCAGTCACTCCACCCTCCAGTTCGGTAACCAGGCCGCCAGCCACTTCCCCTTTTCCCAGGCTCATCAGGTTCCCGCCCTGAGTGAAGAAGTAGGCGCGATCCCAACGGTTAACGACTCCAGCTATCTTTCTATAAATGCAAAACAGCGTGATCCGGTTAAACCTTTGTGTGCTAATTGTTGTGGGGCCAACACACAAAACACAATTGCAGAGTTTTCGGATGGCAAATTAATTATCCCACCGCGACCGATCGCGATGAAACACATAGGTGTTTGAGTGAATTACGTTTTTTCCCACACTTTCAGAACAGATTTTGTGGTTGAAAGAACAGAAACAGAAGCGCAATATAAGAAAATAAGAGAATATATGACATTTATCGCTTTTCATCAAACACCAGCGTCAGCGTAAAGGCAGCAGCACGGTAAAATAATCGCATAACGATAGAATATTCGGCTAGGGTGCTGTGAAAAAATCTAACTTCCTTAGAACGTCGAAATAATTTTAAATTAATATACTGTAAATGAGAAAATGTTATCGATATCTTACGTTCGTTGAAAAAGGTATCCAGACTTCTGCGTTAAAGTAGTGTTGGCAGGAATGTAGGGCATACTGGAAGTAGGTTCAGGGTGGTACAGGTGTTGACTCTGTTTCTCTATGGCCTGAATAGCATCAACCGTTTTCTGAGTTTCGGCGTTCTGTTCCAGATGAACCCTTGTACAGGTAAAATGGATAATTGCACTTCTTAGTATGACTAAGAGCGACGAGATGATAATACAAAGCAAATGACATGGTCCATAATAATACTAAACTTTGACGGTGGCTATGCAATTTTAAATAGATTTTGAGATATTTTCAAGGAGGGTCACCAGCGTTGCGAGGGACATATTTTCACCAGTATCCCAGGATCGAAATTATCGAGAGCCCGCGCCGAGAATCGAACCCGGGACCGCCGAGCCACAGTCAGTCGCAATACCGAGTCGTACATAAACTTCGTACCCAAGTTTTCTAAATATAATTTTTCCTTATTGCAAATGGAAATACTTTTGCAAATGCGAAGATATGCAATTGTGGGTAACAGGCACGAACACAGAGAGCACTCACCCTTGCACACTGGCGCTGATGTTAGACAAGAAATCGTCCATATCGTTGTTGCACAGGACCTCGTAGCCCAACATGTAGTGCGATTTCATGGCGTGAAGGTAGCCGAGCAGGGGCTCGATGAGGGCTGTTTTTCGTTTGTACTGGAGGGTGTTAAGGCTCGCGAAATAATGAAGAGCGATCTAAAAGATACAGGAAACATATGTGAAGAAATTGAAATTTCAGACATCAAGCACATTCTCTTAAGAAACTTATCGCTTAACGATTTGGCTAAATAACAAAAGTGCTGCATTTACATACGAAAAAAAAAGATTGTTGGATAGCAATCGGAGGCCGGCGACGAAAGCAAATATTCAAGCGAAATTTTTTAATTTGCAATTATGTTATTACGTTATTCTGATACTCCGGATACAACTCAATAATGCAAACGCAAAGACACGCCCTCACGCACCGGATACAGGTACGTTTTTAAATGATGCTTACCTGGTGAAATTTCTTTCTCGTTATATACACTTCTTCGTTGCACTCAAGATGCTCCCGTTCACTTTCTTTCTTTCTCGAAATTTTGCTGTATTTCAGTAAAGCTTTGTCCAGATCTAGAAATTTTCCGTCCAGAGAATAGGATTAAAAAGGTTGAAGAACTTTTGTTCGAAAAAGGTCAGAATTTCATAAATTTAAAAATACCTGAACTACAGTGTTGAAACAGCTCACAAAGAGTTATGACCTCTGAAAAATAAAAATTTAAGTTAATAAAAATAATGAGGGTGAAAAATATAATTTAGCGGCGAGATGCGATGTAAAAATACCTTTAAGATCAACGTCAATGAACTTGCTTAGAGGAAACAACATTCCATCGTTCAACTGACTGAACAAAATCTGGTGCCAGGAACTTGCCTGAAATTGCCGTTTGCATACAAAAAAAACAGAGGATTTAAGTTGTCACAAACTTTATCTTAGGTTTTCATAGAAGTCCATACGACTGTGAACTGATATTCTTGTTCTGATATTCAATGTTAATCTAGTCTTAAACACAAACTTCGCGACACATGATGTATACTTGGTGATTAAATTTATTTTAATATGTGGCGTTGCATAAAAAATAAAATATGTTACCTCATCAAGACTGTTGGCGAATTGAGACATTGTACTCGATAGTATGCTGTCCGAATCATTATCCAACGGAAAATTCTGAAATACGGTAAAACAGTAATACATGCATGCGAATAATAAAATGAAAATAATTCCTTAATAGATAATGATGTGATATGTCACTAAAATGTTTTAATCAAATCACGCACTCAATTTTGTTAATATTTATTTTACTATAGCAGCTGATTCAAGATAACTTGGGACACTGTCCAATACAAAGTTCCCAATAAACTCTCCTCTAATTCATCATTCGCTAAGCTTACCATTGAGGCATAAGACTTCAAGTGACTTGACAGGGCTTGTGTCGCGGATGTCAATTCATTCTGAAACGTGGCAGTATAAATTGATTATCTGTCTGATAAGTGGTCAGGGCTCGGATAAACAAATTCAATAAACTGATTGCCATTAAGCGGATGACAGCAAGTATAGGTACGGGTAGCAGGTTGAAGTACCAGAGTTGGAGTCTTTGTTAAAGCTGAAGAAGCTGATTAATAATATACTTTGGAGAAACACCCAACGATCCACGACTGAGATGATATGAGTACCGTAACCGATTGCTGTACTCATCTCGTCTTGGTCGCAGAGTTTATTCTTCAAAAAACTATGGTTAACATACCATAGGCATTCACAAGCTTTTAGTCAATGTAACTAATAAAAATTATTTATTTCATTAAAATCGAATGATTGGTTGATAAAAAAAAGATTAATTAAACATTGAAAGAACGTACAAAAATGAATTAAAGCAACCTAACTATCCAAAACTTAACATTCTTGTCCAGTTCTACTCTAGTGTCCAGGCATATATTGTACGACTCGTCGCCCAGTCGGTATTGCGACTGACTGGCTCGGCGGCCCCGGGTTCGATTTCCGGCGCGGGCTCTCGAAAATGTCGATCCAGGGGTACTGGACGTGCCCCTCGCATAGTGTCTAAGCACCATGAGGGGTACAGAACGCCTGTAGTGCGGTTGACTACAGTTGATTGAAGAAAAAAATATCTAATCTAACTTTCATGTTAATTAAATATTCAGGTTTTCATATTTTGTCGCTAACTGTAGCAGTATCTAGTTGCTAGTCACTGGCTGGATCTAGGCCTATTTGCTAATGTCATTTTCGTTGGCTTTTCCTACAGGTAAATTAGCCGAACTGCATGTAAATGTGGTGAAGCAGTGCAAGACATAAAATGCGCGAAACTGTGATTGGTTTGATTAACACCCGTTTACAGCTCCATCCTATCAGCATGTATTAGTTTTTCATTGCATTTAAGATAAATAGCATGAATGATGTCGCCTTGTGACTGACTAAGCTATAACATAGACCTAAGTGCTTACTTGGGCACTCAAAATTCGACAGCAGAATTGGTTAAGCGTCGAAGCGTACTTCCTCAAACGCATGGCATCCTCTTCAAACAGACTAATCAACGATCTAGTCTGCAAATAGAGCAACACATTAGGTTCAATGTCAAAGGATAGGAGACAATCATTGAAATAATTGCTGAATAGGCAGGCCTATGCAAGCGGAGGGCTAACCTGAGGGCTATCAACAAGAGCGTCTTCCAGGTGCAACTTCTCGATTCCGGGCATTTTTCTTGCTCGATTCGACACAATCTTTTACAAACTGTGCTTGTCAGTGGTCCAATTAAGTGATTATTCCATTAATGATAGCGAAATTTAAAAAGAACTAAAGTCCTCAATCGGCCATTTGCATTTTCAGTAATGGATGAGCGACAAAAGCGATATTTGACAGAGGCCGACACCCAACTACTGCGCATGACGTCATATGGAATTAAACGGCCTGTATTATATAAATGGTACTGCCGCTGTGCAACCGGAAGTTTGAAGGTTCATTACTTCCGGCTTGTTATATGAATTTCAGTTGTTACGGTAAAATATCCAAACTTTTGGTTTATTTCTGTTTTCAGTGAAAAACACTGATATTTGCCAACAATGGATGAATTTAAGGAATATTTGCAAGTGTTGAAAGATAAATTGCAGGTAAAACACCAAAAAGGTTAACGAAGGAACTTAGGTGTTCTAGTCTTGGTCACTTGGGACATATCCCACTCGAATCATGTTCCTGTGCTCTCTGGCGTTCCCCAAGGTTCTGTCATTGCCCCTTCCTTTAACCAATTTTCTTCAATGATCTACCTAATGACAACGATCATTGATTTCTTCAATGATGGTATAACCTACCACTGCCTGCTATATGCTGACGACATCACCCTAATGGCTTCTCTGACTGCTTGCTGGTAAAATTTGTAATTGTAATGCCTGCAGTCTCCTCTCCTGCAGACAGTCTACTCCTCCAGACCTCAACCAATTCCTTGCATGGTGTGACACTTGGCAGCTACGAGTCAACAAAATGAAGACGTACAGAATGCCCATCACCCTAAAACATCCGGGCAATCATATAAATTCCAGCTACCATGCTAACGGCTTCCCACTAGCCAAAGTCTCATCCATCAAATTAGGTTTAGATTAGATGATCACCGCGCCGTGGCATTATGGCGATTTCCGATCTCATTCATCTTAGGCACTATGCGAGGGGCACGTCCAGTACCCCGGGATCAAAATTTTGGAGGGCCCGCGCCGGGAATCGAACCCGGGACCGCCGAGCCACAGTCAGTCATACGTCATATCCAGGATGCGTCGTCTAATCTCGACCACAGGTTTATGTGGTCATGCGTCATGTTTTATTAAACTCTTTCTCAGGTGCAAGTCAACCTGGAACTTAGTTTTCGTGACTCAATATCTGTGATCAGGCATTACATTGGCATTCTCATAAGTCATCATAGCCAGCCGTTTTTGGTCAAAATTCAACTTTGGCATCTGCCTCCTGAACATGTCTAACTGTTGCCTTGTTTGTTTTGCGTAGGAGGAGAACTGTCCTTTAATTCATGACTACAGAGGCGACGGCATTGACTGTTGGATTGAGCATGTGCTAAAACCCGGCGACCACCGATCGCATTTTCTTTTGTGGATGATCACAAGGTTTGCGCAATCTCATGTATTTCTTGTGTGCCAGTCTACATTGTATAGTTTTTGAAGCATTCGAATGGTTTCGCTCGAAATAATCGAACATTAATTAAGATGTTCAATCAACGGTGAATCTCCTTAACAAACATTTTTTTCAGATCTTCCCTTAATGGTTTCACGTCGATTTTGCGTTCCTAGGTGTGCCACAAGTTCTTATTTTTTATCCATCTATTTTACAGTATTTTACCAGACGACGCGGATAAAACGCTTGGTAAGATTCACTGCTGCTCTACCTATATATTTAGGGTGGACGCGTTGGTGGGTCTCCTTAACAAATATCTCAGAGAGGCTATTGACGTTGGACGCATTAATGGTTTATCCTGATCGGGCTCTAATCTTATGTAGAAATTATAGTGGATGTTATGGTGCACTGATCTGCGGTGTGGAATGACCAGTTTTAAGGGATTGCAATAATTGTCACAGGTCTCCACAAGCATTTATGAAAATAACTACGAGTACGTTCACTCTCTTGATGCGCGATGTGACCCCAGGTAGATGTGGCCCTTTTTGTTGGATTGCACGTTTGCCACTTACCGGGATTTTAAGAATTGACCACTTCGAACTAAATGTTGTGAGAATATTACCGTCGATTTTTTCTGGGTTCTTCCTAAAAATGGGAATGAAAAGAAATGTGGCACTATATCATGTAGTCATGTGGTTAATTCGGCTTTAGCTTGTATTTTCGTAGTTGATTTAACCTCGTGTGTGGCTCATTGCTTTTTTTTGTTGCAGCAGCCTCAGTTTCTGTGGGACCGGATCTAGAAATATTGACTCCGCGGTATATTATGAAAGAAATTGCCCGTCTTACCATTGTACCAAAGAAGGAGATAGCAGGATTGGTCAAGTTAAGTTTTTGATAAATCGTATCATAAAATTATTCTGTGTACATTTGTTGCAGAAGACTTATGATGGGTCAATGGTGGTCGTTTTGTTTGAAGTACCCTACTTCAGTGACGTTGTATTATTATTTTGTTTGTACCTACAGGGGACTGCGGCAATAAAAGAACAGTTGGAGTTTTTCATCTATTTGTTGGAGATGATAACCACAATGCGAACTAATCCTGATATCGCTGATGTGAGGTTAGCTTCGAATTATCCAAATCATAAATCTTTTGACTCCTTTTTTCCTCTAGGCTTTCTCACTTATCTTGATTGTTTTGCACGCCAGTTGGCCTTAATTCTGTATCATTTAGCAAATGTTGATTTTCTATAATTGTTAATATCAGTGACATTTTTTTATTATCAATGTGATCTTAAATTTATCAAACTTTTTTTTAACATTTCGTGTTCCTCGAATTGTGTGATTTTAAAATTACAGGGTTCACTAAAAAATAATGTTTGTTGTGGAGGTTCGCCGGTGATTGCTCGTCTCAAGATATTGGCCAGAATCGAAACCACAATCACGGGCCGCGAGGAATGCACGCTATCCTCTCGGGTTCACTAAAGCTTCAAGCATTTTTTTAAAATTTATTTTAGTGCTTTAAGAAGCGATTTTTCCACAACAATACTCGAAGTTTCAAATGATTTTTCCAATGTTCTACAAGTTGGTTTTACCAAATTCGTCGATGATACTGCCAAAAGTTGTGTTCCTCCTACTGTTTTAAAGAAGGTGCAAAGCAAAAACGCCGCACGTAGAAGGTAAGTGCTGCTCGCGAGAGATGAGAGCCAATTGTGAAAAAAATGTATTGATAGTGCGACTAAACAAATTCCTGTTAAGATTTTTGACAGCGTATTGGTTCAAACTTTGTTTGTTACCTAGACGATTTGACTGCGCAGAAATCGTTACTTATTTGAAAAAGCTCGATCCATCGATTATGGATACTTTTGCAGTGGCAACGTTAAAAAATATATTTGTGTAACATCTTTTAATGCATCTTAAGTTTCAATTTGGGCAACTCATTGATTCGGTTTATACATTTTAGAATTTCTGGGCCATCTGAATTGGAGGTGCTTTCCAACAAGTTGGAACGAGAAATCAATGACCTTAATACAGAATGTGATCATCTCCCAGCTCTTGTAAGAACCTTTTTATTATGTTGTACATTGTTTTCTGTAAAGATTGCAGCCCAGCCATATTCGATGTCACTCTGAATTTGGTAGAAAGAAAATAAAGATTTAAAAAATAAATCATGTAGTTTTTTACAACAGAAAAATATATTTGCCATATTTGAACAAACGTACCTACGATACCTACGTTCAGATTATTAACAGACCAGTAATATCCCTTTCGGAGAAGAATCCTGGCAATCTCTTATCGAAGAAAACGCTATATGTAAATTGTAAATTATTTTGCAAAGGTTCCCTTAAAATGCGTTAAACGTTTACGTTATTTTCAGATCCTCTTCAATCCAACTTCTATATCCGCACTCAGAGATTCCACTAACGAGTGTCGAACCTCGTCGACCAACTTTCTGATGGAGCACGGTAACGAATTCCAGGCTGCCTGCATCAACGTACCTGCCGCCGCAAATCCATCCGTAATCGGCGCAGCGGCGTTTCTCGAGACTGCTGGCAAGATTCAGCTACTATCCGAGGTAATAATCATGTACATTGTATTTTATTCAATCCTTCGGATTGATTTTGCAGTGTAAGAGCAGTTGAATGCTCGAAATTCAACGTGTTGAAAGTGGATTGCCCGAATTTTGTTGCAATAATTTAGGTAGACCCCCGTGTCATCCAGAGTATCAATTTACTTCCACCGGTCAGCAGCCAGTTAGTTCTCGTACAGCTTCCGGCAGTTGGTCATCCTTTCAGCAATGTGGCGTGGCATGAGCTTTTGAACACGGGCCTTGTGCCTCTTCTCAAGATGTAAATCTTTAGCTATGATGCGATTAACAGTTGCTTGCGACACTCCCACACGTTTGGCAATCGTTCTTCGTGTTACTGGATTCTCACCGGAGACCAGGCGCTTCACCTTGTCCACCACCGCTTTTGTTGTACGCGGGGCGGGGGGCAATTGGCGATTGAATTTGACTCCGTTGACTTCGCAACTTCGCGATTTTTCTTTTTTGTTGACTTGGAAACAGTCGTTCCTTTTTCTTTGTACCTTTTAATTATAACGGGATAGCCAATTATTTCTTCTGAAAGAGTTTTTATGTAGCCCTCAAACCAACGATCTACTTACGGCGCCATTTTGTTTTTGAATGTTGATGAAAAAAAAGAATTGAAAAACCAAAAGTGTCTATTTAGTTATGTGCAAAAAAATCAAATCAATCCGAGCATGTGCTACTTTTATATAACATTTTAAAATCGGTCAACAAACATGAAACAACCCTCTGTACTACTGGAACTTTATAATTTTTTCGCAAATACTTAATTTAAAACAGAAACAATCGTCCGGAAGTTTTCTTGTATTTAATTTTTTTTCGAAGCCTACAGTGATGGTTTATTTTTTGTTTAAAATGTTTCGTTCTACTAGAATATGAATTTTTTGGAAGCATTCACCAAGTCCTGTGAATCCATTGAAGAGCTTGCCAAGACGAACAAGGATCCCGCCATTAAAGATTTGTTAAATGTCACTAATCAAGGTTCGTGGAAATAATAAATCAATGAAATCTAGCCAACCACTTGATCAATTTGTTTCCTTCGTTTTAATAAAAAACGACTGGTCGTAGCGCCATTTGTTTTGCGACGGACTGAGGTTCGGCGGTCCCGGGTTCAAATCCCGGCGCGGGCTCACGATTATTTGATCCCGGGGTACTTGTGAAAATGTGCCCCTCACATAGTGCCTAAGCACCAAAAGGGGTACAGAAACTCCTGTTGTGATATACACTTCAGTGAATTTTAAAAAAATGTAATTTAATTGCCGAAACTATTTAGTCTATTAGTCTATGTTGAATAATGACGATTGTTGTTTTACCTTTCATTTAGATTTCTATCAAGAATTGGACACATTACCGGCAAGTTGATGCAGCAAAGGTAAAAAAAGTTTTTTCTTATATTATAATATGTACGACTCGTCGTAGCCCAGTCGGTATTGCTACTGGCTGTGTCTCGGCGGTCCCGGGTTCGATTCCCGGCGCGGGCTCTCGAAAGTTTCGATCCCGGGGTACTGGAGGTGCCCCTCGCATAGTGCCTGAGCACCATGAGGGGTACAAAACGCCTGTAGTGCGGTTGACTACAGTTGATAAAAAATTAAAAAAAATAAAAAAATAATCCCCTCCCCCCCGAAAACATCAAATGGGTATTACATTTTTTGCTTCTGTTTCAATGACGGCCAAAAATGACAAATTAAAAATAAAAATGGGCAAAGTCCTTTCACACTGGATGAAAAATAAAACAAATGAATGTTTGGTCTAATGTTTTCACAAGAATCAATTCCAATTTAATTAAGTTTGCAGTTGGCCACTGCTAACGTTTCAACCTTCAACCAATTACTAGGCATGAAAGTTGAACATTGTAGCGATGATTCTTGTTCTCCGCTGAACAGTGCGGGATGCACTTTATAACTAGAGCACATGTGCGAACAAGATTTTATAGTATGTAGCTACATCGAATGTTGGATTTAAATGGCAAACAACGTATCATACAGCCTGTCTGTAACCTTGACCCTCGCTGCTACATATCACCACCCAACAAGTTATTTACGTGAGCGGAGGCGTTCCAAAATGCGTCACCGCCCAAAAGATGTGACATAAAAAAAGACAAGCGCACCAAAATATTTTGCGCCGCGGATAAATCTCGTTTTGTTTGATTGAATTAATTACAATTGCAAATACAGTATATAATATTTATCTACAAGCAGCCCCTGGGGCCTGAAAAATAGATTCATGTAAGATTGTTGTCTCGCATTCTAAAGGGCGAGTGAAAACCAATGTTAGATAAATCGTCCGTTCTACTTACATTAGATGACTCGTACGTCGACTCACATTTCCCCAGAATGTATTTTACAGAGTCTCAAATGCAAAGCCTGTGAAAAGTGGGGCAACCCAATATTTGTCTTTTACTGGTCTTTTGACTCTCGCCAAAGACCCCACAGAGACTGCTAATGGGCAAATATTTGTAATTGGGGGGGGGGGGGGAAACCAGCTAAGGACAAAGATTGGTTATTTATTTTAACAGGCTCTGTACAGATATGAGGTTCTGTTAGATTGCTCTGCTGTCGACACTGTTGATTACAATTACAATTACAATATATACCCACAAGCAGCCCCTTATGGGGCCTATGGCGGGGGTCAAACGACCAGTTA